>CM069863.1:1427500-1497500 GCA_036172795.1 Pelodytes ibericus | reverse complement strand
CCCCTCAGTACCCAGTCACAGTGCAGACCCTACAGACTGCCCACCCTCCCCTCAGGACCCAGTCACAGTGCAGACCCTACAGACTGCCCACCCTCCCCTCAGGACCCAGTCACAGTGCAGACCCTACAGACTGCCCACCCTCCCCTCAGGACCCAGTCACAGTGCAGACCCTACAGACTGCCCACCCTCCCCTCAGTACCCAGTCACAGTGCAGACCCTACAGACTGCCCACCCTCCCCTCAGTACCCAGTCACAGTGCAGACCCTACAGACTGCCCACCCTCCCCTCAGTACCCAGTCACAGCGGAGACCCTACAGACTGCCCACCCTCCCCTCAGGACCCAGCGGAGACCCTACAGACTGCCCACCCTCCCCTCAGGACCCAGTGCAGACCCTACAGACTGCCCACCCTCCCCTCAGTACCCAGTAACAGTGCAGACCCTACAGACTGCCCACCCTCCCCTCAGTACCCAGTCACAGTGCAGACCCTACAGACTGCCCACCCTCCCCTCAGTGCCCAGTCACAGAGGAGACCCTACAGACTGCCCACCCTCCCCTCAGTACCCAGTCACAGTGCAGACCCTACAGACTGCCCACCCTCCCCTCAGTACCCAGTCACAGTGCAGACCCTACAGACTGTCCACCCTCCCCTCAGTACCCAGTCACAGTGCAGACCCTACAGACTGCCCACCCTCCCCTCAGGACCCAGTCACAGTGCAGACCCTACAGACTGCCCACCCTCCCCTCAGGACCCAGTCACAGTGCAGACCCTACAGACTGCCCACTCCCCTCAGGACCCAGTCACAGTGCAGACCCTACAGACTGCCCACCCTCCCCTCAGGACCCAGTCACAGAGGAGACCCTACAGACTGCCCACCCTCCCCTCAGGACCCAGTGCAGACCCTACAGACTGCCCACCCTCCCCTCAGGACCCAGCGGAGACCCTACAGACTGCCCACCCTCCCCTCAGTACCCAGTCACAGTGCAGACCCTACAGACTGCCCACCCTCCCCTCAGGACCCAGTCACAGTGCAGACCCTACAGACTGCCCACCCTCCCCTCAGGACCCAGTCACAGTGCAGACCCTACAGACTGCCCACCCTCCCCTCAGGACCCAGTCACAGTGCAGAACCTACAGACTGCCCACCCTCCCCTCAGGACCCAGCGGAGACCCTACAGACTGCCCACCCTCCCCTCAGTACCCAGTCACAGTGCAGACCCTACAGACTGCCCACCCTCCCCTCAGGACCCAGTCACAGCGGAGACCCTACAGACTGCCCACCCTCCCCTCAGGACCCAGCGGAGACCCTACAGACTGCCCACCCTCCCCTCAGGACCCAGCGGAGACCCTACAGACTGCCCACCCTCCCCTCAGTACCCAATCACAGAGGAGACCCTACAGACTGCCCACCCTCCCCTCAGGACCCAGTCACAGTGCAGACCCTACAGACTGCCCACCCTCCCCTCAGGACCCAGCGGAGACCCTACAGACTGCCCACCCTCCCCTCAGTACCCAGTCACAGTGCAGACCCTAGTTGCAGTTTGAATGAAGATGTGCGCATGTGTGATACACTCTGATGATGCAGTATGTGATCAATACAAAGAGTGAAGTATGTGAAACGTCAATGCCCGCGCCTAATGATGACATCACACATGTGGGTGACCTGTCAAATCCACAGTCACCACAAAGAAACTATCAATCTCCAGTCATACTCACACCTCACGCACAGCGCTCCTATTGGATGAGCCGCTTACACGTGACTCAGTCTCAACACTGTGATTGGCTAGCCGGTGAAGGCGGGTAACATGGAAGCGGTGGATCGGTTTCCCTGGCAACGATCAGTGCTGGTTTCGGTAAATAGGTTCTGCGCGGGAAAGTCACCTTCTAATAGTAACTTTCCTGACACTGCACCACAACTTACTGTACTCCTTCCTCCCGACTCCTCACACCCCTCGATACTGCATTCCCCCTCATATCATCCCCCTGACCCGGCATTCCCCCTCATATCATCCCCCTCACCCTGCATTCCCCCTCATATCATCCCCCTCACCCTGCATTCCCCCTCATATCATCCCCTTGACCCTGCATTCCCCCTCATATCATCCCCTGACCCTGCATTCCCCCTCATATCATCCCCTTGACCCTGCATTCCCCCTCATATCATCCCCTGACCCTGCATTCCCCCTCATATCATCCCCCTGACCCGGCATTCCCCCTCATATCATCCCCCTCACCCTGCATTCCCCCTCATATCATCCCCTGACCCGGCATTCCCCCTCATATCATCCCCCTCACCCTGCATTCCCCCTCATATCATCCCCTGACCCTGCATTCCCCCTCATATCATCCCCCTCACCCTGCATTCCCCCTCATATCATCCCCTGACCCGGCATTCCCCCTCATATCGTCCCCTGACCCTGCATTCCCCCTCATATCATCCCCTGACCCTGCATTCCCCCTCATATCATCCCCCTGACCCGGCATTCCCCCTCATATCATCCCCCTCACCCTGCATTCCCCCTCATATCATCCCCTGACCCGGCATTCCCCCTCATATCATCCCCTGACCCTGCATTCCCCCTCATATCATCCCCCTCACCCTGCATTCCCCCTCATATCATCCCCCTGACCCTGCATTCCCCCTCATATCATCCCCCTGACCCTGCATTCCCCCTCATATCATCCCCTGACCCGGCATTCCCCCTCATATCGTCCCCTGACCCTGCATTCCCCCTCATATCATCCCCCTGACCCTGCATTCCCCCTCATATCATCCCCCTGACCCTGCATTCCCCCTCATATCATCCCCCTGACCCTGCATTCCCCCTCATATCATCCCCCTGACCCTGCATTCCACCTCATATCATCCCCCTGACCCGGCATTCCCCCTCATATCATCCCCCTGACCCTGCATTCCCCCTCATATCATCCCCTGACCCGGCATTCCCCCTCATATCATCCCCCTCACCCTGCATTCCCCCTCATATCATCCCCCTGACCCTGCATTCCCCCTCATATCATCCCCTGACCCTGCATTCCCCCTCATATCATCCCCCTGACCCTGCATTCCCCCTCATATCATCCCCCTGACCCTGCATTCCCCCTCATATCATCCCCCTGACCCTGCATTCCCCCTCATATCATCCCCCTGACCCTGCATTCCCCCTCATATCATCCCCCTGACCCTGCATTCCCCCTCATATCATCCCCCTGACCCTGCATTCCCCCTCATATCATCCCCCTGACCCTGCATTCCCCCTCATATCATCCCCCTGACCCTGCATTCCCCCTCATATCATCCCCCTGACCCTGCATTCCCCCTCATATCATCCCCCTCATATCATCCCCCTTACACTGCATCCCATCATATCAGGAAGTATTACATTACTGAGAAGGTAGTGGATGTATGGAATAGTCTTCCAGTAGAAGTGGTAGAGGTTAATACAGTGAGGGAGTTTAAGCATGCATGGGATAGGTATAAGGCTATCCTAGATATAAGATAAGGTCAGGGGATAATGATAGTATTACATTACTGAGAGGGTAGTGGATGCATGGAATAGTCTTCCAGTAGAAGTGGTAGAGGTTAATACAGTGAAGGAGTTTAAGCATGCATGGGATAGGTATAAGGCTATCCTAGATATAAGATAAGGCCAGGGACTAATGAAAGTATTACAGTACTGAGAGGGTAGTGGATGTATGGAATAGTCTTCCAGTAGAAGTGGTAGAGCTTAATACAGTGAAGGAGTTTAAGCATGCGTGGGATAGGTATAAGGCTATCCTAGATATAAGATCAGGCCACGGACTAATGAAGGTATTACTTTACTGAGAGGGTAGTGGATGTATGGAATAGTCTTCCAGTAGAAGTGGTAGAGGTTAACACAGTGAAGGAGTTTAAGCATGCATGGGGTAGGTATATGGCTATCCTAGATATAAGATAAGGTCAGGGACTAATGAAAGTATTACATTACTGAGAGGGTAGTGGATGTATGGAATAGTCTTCCAGTAGAAGTGGTAGAGGTTAATACAGTGAAGGAGTTTAAGCATGCATGGGATAGGTATAAGGCTATCCTAGATATAAGATAAGGTCAGGGACTAATGAAAGTATTACATTACTCAGAGGGTAGTGGATGCATGGAATAGTCTTCCAGTAGAAGTGGTAGAGGTTAATACAGTGAGGGAGTTTAAGCATGCATGGGATAGGTATAAGGCTATCCTAGATATAAGATAAGGCCAGGGACTAATGAAAGTATTACATTACTGAGAGGGTAGTGGATGTATGGAATAGTCTTCCAGTAGAAGTGGTAGAGGTTAATACTGTCAAGGAGTTTTAGCATGCATGGAATAGGTATAAGGCTATCCTAGATGTAAGATAAGGTCAGGGACTAATGAAAGTATTACTTTACTGAGAGGGTAGTGGGTGCATGGAATAGTCTTCCAGTATATGTGGTAGAGGTTAATACAGTGAAGGAGTTTAAGCATGCGTGGGATAGGTATAAGGCTATCCTAGATATAAGATAAGGCCAGGGACTAATGAAAGTATTACATTACTGAGAGGGTAGTGGATGTATGGAATAGTCTTCCAGTAGAAGTGGTAGAGCTTAATACAGTGAAGGAGTTTAAGCATGCGTGGGATAGGTATAAGGCTATCCTAGATATAAGATCAGGCCAGGGACTAATGAAGGTATTACTTTACTGAGAGGGTAGTGGATGTATGGAATAGTCTTCCAGTAGAAGTGGTAGAGGTTAATACAGTGAAGGAGTTTAAGCATGCGTGGGATAGGTATAAGGCTATCCTAGATATAAGATCAGGCCAGGGACTAATGAAAGTATTACATTACTGAGAGGGTAGTGGATGTATGGAATAGTCTTCCAGTAGAAGTGGTAGAGGTT
Organism: Pelodytes ibericus; assembly: GCA_036172795.1. Lineage (NCBI taxonomy): Eukaryota > Metazoa > Chordata > Amphibia > Anura > Pelodytidae > Pelodytes > Pelodytes ibericus. The sequence continues at coordinate 1,492,610 of CM069863.1, read as the reverse complement.
AATACAGTGAAGGAGTTTAAGCATGCATGGGATAGGTATAAGGCTATCCTAGATATAAGATAAGGCCAGGGACTAATGAGAGTATTACATTACTGAGAGGGTAGTGGATGTATGGAATAGGCTTCCAGTAGAAGTGGTAGAGATTAATACAGTGAAGGAGTTTAAGCATGCATGAGATAGGTATAAGGCTGTCCTAGATATAAGATAAGGACAGGGACTAATGAAAGTATTACTTTACTGAGAGGGTAGTGGGTGCATGGAATAGTCTTCCAGTAGAAGTGGTAGAGGTTAATACAGTCAAGGAGTTTTAGCATGCATGGAATAGGTATAAGGCTATCCTAGATATAAGACCGGAAAGGGGGACTAATAAAAGTACTCAAAAAAAATTGGGCAGACTAGATGGACCGAATGGTTCTTATCTGCTGACACATTCTATGTTTCTATCATAGTGTCCTTATTCTTACACTGCGTCCCCCTGAGTCACCCAGATCAAGGGGGCTAATGCGGCATCACCATGTGTATAACTGACCCTTTGCAGGATGTCTGCTCACAGCATGTGAAGCCTTTCACACAGGATGTCTTCCCTGTTCCATGTCTGGTGGTGTACCTCCGTGCTAGTATGGGAATCATGATAGAAGTGGATGGTAATTGGGATAATTGATGTCATTATCCTGTGATTTATTCCAGTGTTTTCTCATACATCCCAGCATGTTTGCAAACTTCCAGCATGTCTTGGAGGATGCACTCACTGCATTCAGGGCATTGTATTGAGGTTTCTCTGAATGAAGGGGAAGATTCAGTCAGTGTGTTCACAGTAAACCTGGCTTTGTTGGTAGGACTGCACAGTGCTTGGTAGCAAGGAGTTAAAGGGTCTGTGCAATTTGTATGCAGAGATGCAGGGGCCATGCTGGGCTAATGGAATAGCAGCTGTCATTCTGCTCATTTGTTTGGGAAGCTCTCTGTGTGTTTCCCTGGGAAGTTACTGTCCGTGCTGTCACAGATATCAGACATGCAGCTTTGTGCCGATGTGGGTCCTACATGTTTGTAATATTGGATAGTGAAACGTCAGCCCGACGTACAGTGATTTTCCTTTGTCTGTAGGTGAGGGGGTTTCTCTGTAAACTGCTGGGTGTAACACGGGACTGTGTGATAGAGCTCCTTCATCATGGGGGGTTTAATGACACAAGCTGGAAGCTCCTCTGCACCATGTGATATATTTTGCATGGAGTTTTTTTTATCTCTGATTTCCATGTAGTTATTATATTGACTATATTTATTTTGGAGATGTGGTATTGAGACTGTGTGTATTTAACCTGTCCTTTCAGGTGCTGGCACATGGAGCAGACAGCGGCAGGCTCCAAGCTCTCCCTCTCTATTTATTTGGAGTGCCAGGATCCCCTCTCTCTGGATAGATGTCATTGTGTTTGATGGGACGGGATTGGACCAAGCGATGGCTGGAGGTGCGTTACTGAGTCTGTGGAAAGCCTTCTGGATCTTCCCCGGGGCCTGTAACAGAGCCGACCGGCCGGCCTGATGGTTAGATGGAGACGGAGGGAATCTATGCATTGGCTTTGTGGGTTTCCTGTGCCGATTATTAGGGGATGGATCCAGGCTCAGAGCCGAGGCAGTATCCCAGGAGAAAAGCTGTCACCCATGGACTGGAAGATCAGAAAAGGGTATGTATGTGAACGGGAGTGAATGTTTATACTGTAACCATGGTAACTGCATGTGGGCAACCCTTACACTGGCTCCACTCACCTGCGTGTTTTGCTTGGTGGACGGTGGGGAGATGAGCTAAAGTTACAGGGACTGGAATGGATGATATGATGTGTTATCACATTCCCCAAACATACAGAATGCTTCACTTTGACTAATGATGTAATAAATGATGGGGGCACAGACTGGCCTCAGTGGGTTGTAGAGTCAGCTCAGCCTATAACCCATCCATGGACTGGTTTCACAGGGTCCGGTCTGATTCAGTCTATATGGGAATTTGCAGTCCTATGGTGGTACATTGCTTGCTCCCCAGGATATACCTGATAATGAGTGGTCTCTGTGTAACCAGTGATGGTCTGGTACTGACCAGGACAGACAAACTCCATGCAGCTCACTGGAAATCAATGCAAATCCCATCGCTGGCTTTATATAAAGTCACATTGAATGAGCGCTAATTAAAGAGCATCTCTCCCCAGCATGGGGCAGATCATTAGCCTCTGAATATTGATTAGTGCTGTTTATTTGAAAGGGAATATCCTTTCCCCACCCTGCATCAGAAAATAGGTCAGAGTTTGGGATCTGTAGAAAGCTGGTATAGGGGGTCTTTTCCATCTCCAATTTCACCCAGCTGAATCCCCTGTCTCCAGGGAAAGTGATGATGTATTGGCTCTCAATGTAACGATTGTGCTTTCCATACGTTCTGCATGTATAGAAAGATGTATATGATCCAGGAATCCTGGCTGAGCATGGTCCATTCACATTACACAGAAGCCTTCTTATTGGCTGTAAAGTTGTTGGTTTATTTTGGGGCGGTCTAATTATGTCAGATTGCTGGATCACAGCCTTGGATCTTGAAATGTTTGAAACCCCTGACACTAGAGACATTGTCACTGGTGCGTTACACACATTGAGATGCAATTAACTGGATTGTAAATGTCTGTACTTCCCATCTGTGCGCCTATTAACCTAGGAGGCTGACATCCATCCTGACGTGACTGCCTTTATAATGACATGTCCCTGGATGATCTCTCACCCCCCTCCCAAACATGTCTGACTTTTCACTAAACATTGAGCTCGGCTAACGCTGCCTGATATCTGCAGCTCACTGTTTAGTTCTTGGTATTTCATTCTGCAGTTTGGGAGCAGATTGTAGATTCGACTAATTTTGCCTGGATCTGGTCTGAACGTAGTTCAGTTACCCAGTATGGTGATTTTTGGCAATAAATCGTCTGTTTCCGTTGATTTTGTGCTGGCATTGGGGGGTGGGGGGATAATGAACAACAAAATCCTAAAGGACCAAAAATAAATAAAATAACAGTAAAACCTATTTCAATCACAAAAATATTCACACACTTACAGTATATGAATGTTATATATTTGTAGTAATATAAAAATGTTTAAATTATATATTTTATGTCCTTTTATTTCAGTTTGTGTATTTAATGTCTTTTTTTTTCTCTTTAATTTTGGGGCCATGTCAGGAGGATTTCAGTTATGCTCCTCTCATTGAGTCTGCTGTGTTTAATCTCTGGTTTTATGCTTTCTTTCCATGTAAATGGGTAACGTGTTTTATTTGCTGGTGTAATGTATCTGTGTCTTAGGTCTTATTAGAACACGTTTTATAACTATATCATTTATAGAAAGTGGTTATTTTGGGCACAGCTGTAACATTGACTAAGCTACATTTTAGTTTCTACTAACTATCTTGTATTTAGGAAACATAAACTATTAGAACCTCTCAGTTACCCATTCTCAGAGCTACTTTCTGTGTGGATTTAAATTGTAGGAGTCACACAGATCACTTCAGCCTGCTTATTTGTAGGATCCAGACGGATCACTTCAGCCTGCTTATTTGTAGGATCCAGACGGATCACTTCAGCCTGCTTATTTGTAGGATCCAGACGGATCACTTCAGCCTGCTTATTTGTAGGATCCAGACGGATCAATTCAGCCTGCTTATTTGTAGGATCCAGACGGATCACTTCAGCCTGCTTATTTGTAGGATCCAGACGGATCACTTCAGCCTGCTTATTTGTAGGATCCAGACGGATCACTTCAGCCTGCTTATTTGTAGGATCCAGACGGATCACTTCAGACTGCTTATTTGTAGGATCCAGACGGATCACTTCTTAGACCTCAGTTTTCCTAAAATGTAAAGTAGTCCTTCCTCTCACCAGAAGCTGGAATACTTAATCCACTAACCTGGGCTTTGATGGAGAATACATCACTGAGTGGTACAACTTCCTCCAGATAAATATCTTTTGACAAGGTTAAATTTAGTGTGAGGGAAAGCATATCCTTAAGCGATTGGATGTAAAATGATCAATAAGTGCCGCCTCGTCTGCATTCTGGTTGGTTAGCACTGCAGCTGTTCTATAGCTGGGATTTGGTGTTAAAACTCTTTCTTGGGTATATCTGTTTGACAAACCTTAATTTGTATTTACCGTATTTACTGAATCAAACCACAAAAAGTGCTCTGAACTTAGACCTTTGTGCAACAAATTCCTTGATTAGTTAAGATAGTGGTGATCTTGATCTGGTCTGCAGTTAGACCAGTTATTAAAATCTAACAGAAGGCTGAGTCAGCTGCTAATGGACTATGGGTGGAATCAATATTGTGAAGGGCACTGGAGGAGATGCACATTAAACATTAATCTGTGGAGCAAGTCTGCAAGACAATCTGGGGTCAGGTGAGTGTGCCAGAAATTAGCAACATGGATGGGTCACTTTCATTGGACGATCGGTTGCAGCCAGTAATGCCTGCGCAGGCCTGAGCAGAGCATTATTAAGAGGGGGAGAGTGCTACCTAACACCATCCCCTTAATATCCTTATTATGTTTCTATTCCAGCATGCTGGATTTCGGCCCTCTGGAGGAGAGTGATTTTGTCTTTTCTATTTTATTTATTTATTTATCCAGGTGGCTGTATAGACATCTGGCAAATATTCCCTGACTATATGTGACTAATCTCTTTCTGATGAACTGCCGGCTAATATACTGCCCTGTACTGTATTGATTTGTTTATGGGCCAGGGTAAGGGATCAGTAATCTAATACATGGACAGTGTGAGTGTGTATATGGGTCTATCATGCACACACCAATCAATCATTCTGCTCTGTGATACATTAACAGTGATCATTTAATGATGCTTTCACTTCGTCCTGAGAATGCTTACTGCGATGTGTCTCTGTGTGCTTGAGCCCCACATACCATTGTTCTAGCATTTAAATTGGCAGTGTGCGGGTCCTGCCCCCACAATTATTGGGAAGTTCACATACAGGTCTCCAGTGTCTGCCGACACATTCTATGCCCACACATACAAATAACTAGCCTGGCTCCTAAATGTTTACTAAGATGAGCCCCTCAACACCGTAAGACACCTCGCCATCCTAGGTATAATGTGCAAACATGACATATAAATAAATAGCCCATGCTACGTTAGGTGAATCTGTATATACTCCTGCTTAGTAATAAGGGCTTCATTAATGATGAGAGAGTTGCTAGGATTTGACAAGAGGATTTAAAACTTGAGGCCAAAGTAGTCTGATTGGAAACATTCTCCAATTCAGTTGATTTTCCAGGTCTGCTATTTTGCCTTTTTCTAAATTCCCTGCAGTTCTCACTTTCATGAATAATGCTTATCATGGTGTGACATGAGGTTTATTATTGGTAAGCACCTCCTGTGACTGTTCCCCCGGCCAGGGCAGCGTTATGCCCCTCTCTGTCCATTTCTTATTGATAAGGGTGCGGGGAAGGCTTTGTTGTCGATAGATGTGTGAGCAGGTGCCGTGCAGGGAGCAGATGGTTTGGAGATGGTCCCAGTGGATAGATTACTGGAGAGTCACTGTGACCACTGTCCCTGCTCCTACTTGTGTTCAGCACTGTGTATCAAGCGTGTCATTATAACCACTATACGTGAACTGTAATAGCTCAACTGGTAGAGTTCATAGGAGCATTAATTACACAGGGAGGATGTGCTGTGTACAAGGGTAATGTGTCCTGCTACTGTTCTGTGGCACAGTGTTGGTGGTTATCTGGGGTGGGCATTATTCTGTGACAAACCTTTAAAGGTGGGACATGGGTAGTTCCTGTGTGTGGAACGTGTGTATAGACCGCTGTCCTGTGAGTGTGTAGACACTCAGCCATGTACTCCATCCAGGCCAGAGATACAGCCCCTTCGCAGTTCCCTCTCCTTAATGTATAGTGTGTGACAATGTGCAACCTTTCTGTATAAATACAATGTAATGATTACACTTGTGTGGGCACCAAGCTACTCACTTTTACTGCATTTAATTATCCATTTGTTATGTATGTTCAGACTGATTAATCCAGCGGTGCAGAACACCCAGCCTCAATCCCATCCATTATTTTAATAAACTAAACTCCCACCTGGCGGTGACATTGATAAAGCAGGTCACTTGGAAAGTCATTTCATAGAATGATTTCAGCACTGGTTTAAGTGAGGGTTAAACCTTTAACTCTAAGCATTCATTAACCTCTGTTTTACTGGTAAATCACTTGTGGAGCAGCACAGCCAGGGGGTGCAGTGTAATTGCATGGTTTTTACATTACAAGAATGAAATTTGATACAATTAAAGGCCATGGATATAGGAATTAGCTCTAATTATGCTCTGTTGTAGGGGATCCAATAACAGGAAAACCCATATCGGAGTAAAGGGTGGCTTCTTGCTGCAGCCCCATGGGATTTTGTAGGTCTGTTGTACGTTCCACTGTATTAGCTGCCTATGCACACGGCAGTGGTGTCTCCACTGTATTAGCTGCCTATGCACACGGCAGTGGTGTCTCCACTGTATTAGCTGCCTATGCACACGGCAGTGGTGTCTCCACTGTATTAGCTGCCTATGCACACGGCAGTGGTGTCTCCACTGTGTTAGCTGCCTATGCACACGGCAGTGGTGTCTCCACTGTGTTAGCTGCCTATGCACACGGCAGTGGTGTCTCCACTGTGTTAGCTGCCTATGCACACGGCAGTGGTGTCTCCACTGTGTTAGCTGCCTATGCACACGGCAGTGGTGTCTCCACTGTGTTAGCTGCCTATGCACACGGCAGTGGTGTCTCCACTGTGTTAGCTGCCTATGCACACGGCAGTGGTGTCTCCAGGGATTGCTGCTCTGGCTTGTTACTCTGGCATCAGATAAATTTATCATATTCCATGTCATACTCTCTCAACTCTGGATGGCAAGTGTCTGTAAGGATATTGGTTTATTAAATAAAGCTGTGTTACATGCAGCCCCGGGACAGGCGAGTGATCCATTGCTGAGGGTTCAATGGGGATGAGTTACCAGAGAGAGCGCTCAGCAGTGTACACATTTCACACCGTGTAATTGGCTGCATCTCTGACTGTAATCTGAATAATAAATATATCTCTTCAGCAGACCAGAAGACAATGTCCCATATTCTGCCACCGTCTCTATTCTCATGGAGAGTCTGCAGAATCTCTCACTGTCCATTCAAAAATACACCATTCCTAGCTCAACAGTCAAATTGCTGTCTCTCTGTCCCTGGTTATTTCAGGTATCTACTACTCTTTACAGTGTCAGCCTTTATTGCTTCCGCTGGGAGGTTATTCCAGGTATATACTACTCTTTACAGTGTCAGCCTTTACTGCTTCCACTAGAAGGTTATTCCAGGTATCTACTACTCTTGACAGCGTCAGCCTTTACTGCTGCCGCTGGAAGGTTATTCCAGGTATCTACTACTCTTTACAGTGTCAGCCTTTACTGCTTCTGCTGGAAGGTTATTCCAGGTATCTACTACTCTTTACAGTGTAAGCCTTTACTGCTTCTGCTGGAAGGTTATTCCAGGTATCTACTACTCTTTACAGTATCGGCCTCTACTGCTTCCGCTGGAAGGTTATTCCAGGTACCTACTACTCTTTACAGTGTCAGCCTTTACTGCTTCCGCTGTAAGGTTATTCCAGGTATCTACTACTCTTTACAGTGTCAGCCTTTACTGCTTCCACTGGATGGTTATTCCAGGTATCTACTACTCCTTACAGTGTCAGCCGTTACTGCTTCTGCTGGAAGGTTATTCCAGGTATCTACTACTCTTTACAGTCTCTGTCTTTATTTACAGGAAAGGTTGGGACATTGGAAATATGCTTGTTTTCCATGAGTTATAAAATAAATAGGCGTTAGTCAGATCTTGCCTATTAAAATGATAACAGGAGCGATGCTTCTGATAATGGACCTCTGTCCACTGGAACACAGGAGTGATGCTGCTGATAATGGGCCTCTGTCCACTGGAACACAGGAGTGATGCTGCTGATAATGGGCCTCTGTCCACTGGAACACAGGAGTGATGCTGCTGATAATGGGTCTCTGTCCACTGGAACACAGGAGTGATGCTGCTGATAATGGGCCTCTGTCCACTGGAACACAGGAGTGATGCTGCTGATAATGGGTCTCTGTTCATTGGAACACAGGAATGATTCTGGTGATAATGGGCCTCTGTCCATTGGAACACAGGAATCATGCTGCTGATAATGGGCCTCTGTCCATTGGAACACAGGAGAGATGCTGCTGATAATGGGCCTCTGTTCATTGGGACACAGGAATGATTCTGGTGATAATGGGCCTCTGTCCATTGGAACACAGGAATGATGCTGCTGATAATGGGCCTCTGTCCATTGGAACACAGGAGCGATGCTAGTGATAATGGGCCTCTGTCCATTGGAACACAGGAGTGGTGCTGCTGATAATGGGCCTCTGTCCACTGGAACACAGGAGTGATGCTGCTGATAATGGGTCTCTGTTCATTGGAACACAGGAATGATTCTGGTGATAATGGGCCTCTGTCCATTGGAACACAGGAATGATGCTGCTGATAATGGGCCTCTGTCCATTGGAACACAGGAGAGATGCTGCTGATAATGGGCCCCTGTTCATTGGGACACAGGAATGATTCTGGTGATAATGGGCCTCTGTCCAGTGGAACACAGGAATGATGCTGCTGATAATGGGCCTCTGTCCATTGGAACACAGGAGCGATGCTAGTGATAATGGGCCTCTGTCCATTGGAACACAGGAGTGATGCTGCTGATAATGGGCCTCTGTTCATTGGAACACAGGAATGATTCTGGTGATAATGAGCCTCTGTTCACTGGAACACAGGAATGATTCTGGTGATAATGGGCCTCTGTTCACTGGAACACAGGAGCGATGCTGCTGATAATGGGCCTCTATCCATTGGAACACAGGAATGATGCTGCTGATAATGGGCCTCTGTTCATTGGAACACAGGAATGATTCTGGTGATAATGGGCCTCTGTTCACTGGAACACAGGAGCGATGCTGCTGATAATGGGCCTCTGTTCACTGGAACACAGGAGCGATGCTGGTGATAATCATCTATTTAGTGTTATTTTAATGGACAAAATGTGCTTTTCTTTCAAAAACACGGACATTTCTAAATGAATGAATATACTCCTCTATAGTACTACCTGGAGATGAACTTAGGGCATGCATCCTCCAGCAACTCTGTACATTATACGCTTGCCTGGTGAGTATGTGATTTTGTGAATATATATATTCCATGTGCTGGTATGGGTGTGTTTACATATATATATATATATATGTATGGTACATGATAAAGCATGCTCGCTCAAATAATAGCAGTGAGGTTCTGGTGGTAGGGGGCTGTATGATAAGCAGAGAGTGTCACAGCTCTGCAGTCTCCTGCTTGCTGACAGAATGACGTGAGGTTACTGTACTGACAGGGGGGTGTCCCAAGGCTGATTGGATTACAGGGGGGATTATGTTATAATGGGATAAAATGCTAGTCTGTGAAGGGAGTGATTTTACTGGGATGAAAACATTTATTATGGTGTCATTACTGCGTTTAATGGGTCAGAAGGTTCAAGTAATTATACTAGACCCAATCAAAAGCATCTGGGATGGAAAATACTCTGTGCGGTACAACCACAATTTAATAATGGAAACAGCATGGCAAAATATAAAAGGGTTAATCATTATAAGGGTGAGCAGAGCAATCTACACAATTTATTTAAAAGGGCCTCTGTCATCTTAATACACAGAAAAAAACATATATTTAAAGATTGCGTCAAGTGTAGATTTTTTTTTTTATATAGCAATACTTTTAATGACCGAATAAAGATCTCTATAGCTCTATCAGAGGATGGACATTTTTAGAATCTTTGCTCTGTATAGCTCTATCAGGGAGTGGACATGTTGTTTCGAATCTTTGTTCTATATAGCTCTATCGGGATGAACATGTTGTTTGGAATCTTTGCTCTGTATAGCTCTATCAGGGGATGAACATGTTGTTTAGAATCATTGCTCTGTATAGCTCTATCAGGGGGCAGACATGTTGTTTGGAATCTTTGCTCTTTATAGCTCTATCAGGGGATGAACATGTTTAGAATCATTGCTCTGTATAGCTCTATCAGGGGGCAGACATGTTGTTTGGAATCTTTGCTCTGTATAGCTCTATCAGGGGATGAACGTGTTGTTTAGAATCTTTTCTCTGTGTAGCTGTATCAGGGGGCGGACATGTTGTTTAGAATCTTTGCTCTGTATAGCTCTATCAGGGGCGGACATGTTGTTTAGAATCTTTGCTCTGTATAGCTCTATCAGAGGGCGGACATGTTGTTTAGAATCTTTGCTCTGTGTAGCTCTATCAGGGGGCGGACATGTTGTTTGGAATCATTGCACTGCATAGCTCTATCGAACATGTTTATAATTTTGGGTCAGATCTTCTTTCAGTGTGGACCCTCCTGACAAAAAGTTAAAAATGTGGTATTTCGAGATTCAAGACAAATATTAAAATCTATTTAGCAGGTTTTTTAAATTGGTGTTTGTAGATGTAAAGGGATGTGACGATTTTTTCTTTCCTCCCATCATATTTTCTTTTATTTATAATAAATTCAATGATATAGTCAAAATAATGCTGTCTAAAGAAAGTCCTTCTTACCCAGAAAAACAACTATATATAATGTGTGTGGGTACAGTAAATTACAGCTAAACACAAACACTGCACAAGTGTCAAAACTGCCCTTTTCACAAAGGGAACACAATTTCCTAAATAGTCTGGTCACGACAGGTTAAATAGAACTGCTTTAATGAAAGAATATAAATCAAGCACCTTATTGAGCCTTATTTGCTCTGTATAGCTCTATCAGAGTTGGATATGTTGTAGTGATCAATTCTATATAAAATGCCTACACTTGATGCAATCATTCAATTTACAGGCACTAATCATTGGTGCATTTAAAAAGCAACTATCTATCTGTTGAAATACATGTAGCTATAGATATACAAAGGTAGAAAAGTGCAAGAAGTCATAGAAGAGCCAAACCTACATTATGCAGAAATCAGCATGTGAGCAGACATATTTGTGGGAGGATACATCCAGGGTGGAGTTAGGATGTTGGTTTTCCATACCCATATATTGGCAGCAATGCTGCCAGCTTGAGTAAAAAAAAAGGTGATTTTCTCACGTGCACCTTGCAGAAATCTCACTGTGCTTCAAGACTTATTTGTTTTGTTTGGGGTTGGTTAATGGAGGCAAGGCACTATAGCCCATGGAACGCATTATAGTGGACATAAGGTATAGGTCTGCATCACAGGTGTACCCTGTAGTATGAGTAAATTAATATCTTGTCAAGCTTGGCAATACTCCAAGGTGGCGGCACCATTCCCATTAAAAATAACAGTTAGAAATTATGATAATGTGGTAATGCATAAGTTAGGGGTTGGGTCACATCCAGTTCATGACACTTTGAGGAGCTGGGGTTCCCCATTCAGAAAAGCTCTGTGTAGTCCACATGGCACAATCCCAGAAAAATATAACTGACAGCACATATGCACCATAGACTAATGAATAATAGCATCTCATAAAACACACGGAAACAAAGCCACACCGACTTCTGAAACCTAATAACTCACTTATCCTAGCCAAGTAAATAATTAGGGAAAATCAAGATCAAGCAGTAGATGACCTCAATATCTTCATCATGTCAAAAAAAAGATTTTAAATCTGTCCCTTTCACAAAAGCTGTATCTGTGCTGAGCTGTTTAGTTGCCAGGAAATGAAGTGACATCACTTCCTGCTGTTTATTAAATGCATTGTATTAATCTGCAGATGTAGGAGGTAAGAGATTAGAGGTACCCACTAGAGCGAAATGCGTAAGCTTTTGCGTTTCTTTCATCCCTGTACTTTTAAATGTTTTTTTTTTTAAATGCATTTAATTAACAGAAGATTAATCAAGTGACAAGGTCTGTGGAGTGCGTTGGCGATGTTTCTTGGAATCTATCAAGTAAGCATATGTTTGTTTGTTTTTTTGTCATTGATTTTAAAATATTATTGCCCTCCACTGAAGACCCCTAGGTTGTACATTGTTGTCCCCTGTGGATGCTGTCAGGGACTGTTGTTCGATTTACCCAATTTCATCTTGTCAGTAATGATCTCTAGTAAATAGGATGGCAGAAATGAGAGGTGAATGGCCTGTTACCATTCCCACCCTTGCTAGTAATATGTGTGTTAAATGTTTTACCCTCACAGCACACTAAGTACTCGGTTAAGTAGCTGCCGTTTGGGGTGTAGGGTTTCTGGGAGATGCAGTGAGTTAGTTCTATGGAGCAATCGCCATAGAAATGTCTGTTTCTTGGGATTACTTCAGATCATTGTTCACTAGTTGTACATGCTAAGCGTGGTGATGGGACATGTCCAAAATATACCACTGGCCACCCCTCTAACACCCAGGTGTCCCTCTTTGGCCATTTAAAAACTCTGCACATTTGCATGTTGGCGCAAGTTTCACACGTGGACGAGTTATTCAATTTAGTGCTGCTAATGAATCGGGAAGGGTTTGCTAGCAGCAGACATTCCATATTCTCAGCCATGGAGGCGATGTATAATTAATGTGCACTCTATATTCTGCTTTTGGCAACTTCTATTTCAGGAGAATTCTAGTGTAATATACAAATTATTGTCAGAATGCAGTGTGATGATCTCCTCCTCAGATCTGCCCCCGCGTGTGCTATCCTCCTTAGATCTGCCCCGCGTGTGCTATCCTCCTCAGATCTGCCCCCGCGTGTGCTATCCTCCTCAGATCTGCCCGCGTGTGCTATCCTCCTCAGATCTGCCCCGTGTGTGCTATCCTCCTCAGATCTGCCCCGCGTGTGCTATACTCCTCAGATCTGCCCCTGCGTGTGCTATCCTCCTCAGATCTGCCCCGTGTGTGCTATCCTCCTCAGATCTGCCCCGCGTGTGCTATACTCCTCAGATCTGCCCCCGCGTCTGCTATACTCCTCAGATCTGCCCCCGCGTGTGATATATTAATTTAAGCTGTTATAGTTTGCAGTGCTAAAAGCAGTACCAAAAATTATGTAAAAATGTGGCAACTGGTGATATATATATCAATACCCACAGTTACAGTGCAACGGGTGAACATGTGGGAGAAATGAGACAATAATAGTGCAATATGTGAAATCTAAATGAATACAGTGTCTTACATAATGTAATGCTGTATAAAGCTGTCACACATCGGACTTCAGCTGTGTTTTCATTACCGAATCAGAGAAGGAGTACGTTTAATAAAACGCTAGTTCTACCAGCGCGTATGTGGGTGGATATAAATGTACAGTCTTTTACCCCCGTCTCTAACAAGCTTGATTAGTTACAAATAAAGGCATTTTCATGTCTCACAAAATGTTACTTTTACTTTGGGAATTAGCATTATGCATATTAAGCGTATCATTACAAATAGATTTGCATTTTCTCTATACATTATTCATCATCACTATTTCCGGCTCCTTCTTTAATCAGTGCATTTGGATGGTTTGTAAACACCTTGCGTTTTACATCACCTGATAACTGAATTCATTTTCATTTTCTATGTAGGTTAATATCATTCTAACAGAGGAACAAATTACCTCCAATAAGTCAAGAAACATAGACTGTGTCACCGGCAGATAAGATCCACTCAGCCCATCTAATCTGCCCAATTATCTGAATACTTTCACCAGTCCCTGGCCTTATCTTATATCTAGGATAGCCTTATACCTATCCCATGCATGCTTAAACTCCTTCACTGTATTAACCTCTACCACTTCTACTGGAAGACTATTCCATGCATCCACTACCCTCTCAGTAATGTAATACTTTCATTAGTCCCTGACCTTATCTTATATCTAGGATAGCCTTATACCTATCCCATGCATGCTTAAACTCCCTCACTGTATTAACCTCTACCACTTCTACTGGAAGACTATTCCATGCACCCACTACCCTCTCAGTAATGTAATACTTTCATTAGTCCCTGGCCTTATCTTAAATCTAGGATAGCCTTATACCTATCCCATGCATGCTTAAACTCCTTCACTGTATTAACAACTACCACTTCTACTGGAAGACTATTCCATAAATCCACTACCCTCTCAGTAATGTAATACTTTCATTAGTCCCTGACCTTATCTTATATCTAATAAAACCTTATACCTATCCCACGCATGCTTAAACTCCTTCACTGTATTAACCTCTACCACTTCTACTGGAAGACTATTCCATGCATCTACTACCCTCTCAGTAAAGTAATACTTTCATTAGTCCCTGGCCTTATCTCATATCTAGGATAGCCTTATACCTATCCCACGCATGCTTAAACTCCTTCACTGTATTAACCTCTACCACCAATACTGGAGGACAATTCCATACATCCACTACCCTCTCAGTGATGTAATACTTTCATTAGTCCCTGGCCTTATCTTATATCTAGGATAGCCTTATAGCATGCTTAAACTCCTTCACTGTATTAACCTCTACCACCAATACTGGAGGACAATTCCATACATCCACTACCCTCTCAGTGATGTAATACTTTCATTAGTCCCTGGCCTTATCTTATATCTAGGATAGCCTTATACCTATCCCATGCATGCTTAAACTCCTTCACTGTATTAACCGCTACCACTTCTACTGGAAGACTATTCCATACATCCACTACCCTCTCAGTGATGTAATACTTTCATTAGTCCCTGACCTTATCTTATATCTAGGATAGTCTTATACCTATCCCATGCATGCTTAAACTCCTTCACTGTATTAACCTCTACCACTTCTACTGGAAGACTATTCCATACATCCACTACCCTCTCAGTAATGTAATACTTTCATTAGTCCCTGGCCTTATCTTATATCTAGGATAGCCTTATATCTATCCCATGCATGCTTAAACTCCTTCACTGTATTAACCTCTACCACTTCTACTGGAAGACTATTCCATACATCCACTACCCTCTCAGTAAAGTAATACTTTCATTAGTCCCTGGTCTTATCTTATATCTAGGATAGCCTTATACCTATCCCATGCATGCTTAAACTCCTTCACTGTATTAACCTCTACCACTTCTACTGGAAGACTATTCCATACATCCACTACCCTCTCAGTGATGTAATACTTTCATTAGTCCCTGACCTTATCTTATATCTAGGATAGCCTTATACCTATCCCATGCATGCTTAAACTCCTTCACTGTATTAACCTCTACCACTTCTACTGGAAGACTATTCCATACATCCACTACCCTCTCAGTAATGTAATACTTTCATTAGTCCCTGGCCTTATCTTATATCTAGGATAGCCTTATACCTATCCCATGCATGCTTAAACTCCTTCACTGTATTAACCTCTACCACTTCTACTGGAAGACTATTCCATACATCCACTACCCTCTCAGTAAAGTAATACTTTCATTAGTCCCTGGCCTTATCTTATATCTAGGATAGCCTTATACCTATCCCATGCATGCTTAAACTCCTTCACTGTATAAACCTCTACCACTTTTACTGGAAGACTATTCCATGCATCCACTACCCTCTCAGTAATGTAATACTTCTTGATATTACTTTTAAATCTTTGCCCCTAAATACTTCAGTTAATTACAGTCTGTCGGTTTCCAGCATATGCTGCAGGGAGCAGCAATGAATACTTTAATGAACACATTCTCTGTTTGTTTTTGGGTTATCCCCGCAGTTCACGGCCGCTCTCTTTGTGTGAGTGAGGAATTAATTGACTCCCTTTGTTTGGCAGGCAGATGAGTTTGTGTTATATTATTGATGCACCTGCTGAGTGGCAGCCATAGGTCAGACATGGGAGGTGGTACAGTAATCAGCCTGTGGCCCTTGATGCACAGTGTGCAGATGGCCTGGGTGCACAGTGACTGACACCAGGATGTGTCCAAGTGGATTTCATGCCTGGAGGCTGAGGAATGGGTGTTTACCACCGGTGGCAGATGGAGCGAGTCGCAGTCTGCCAAACATTACAGCTTGGAAATGAATTTCCCTTCATTGAGTCTGTATGAGACGATTGTCTGCCCCAAGCAGGGAAGTCTCTGTCCAATGTGTTTGTACTATAGAACCCTGCCTATTATCTGTATAGAACACTGCCTATTATCAGTATAGAACCCTGCCTATTATCTGTATAGAACCCTGCCTATTATCTGTATAGAACGCTGCCTATTATCAGTATAGAACACTGCCTATTATCAGTATAGAACACTGCCTATTATCAGTATAGAACACTGCCTATTATCTGTATAGAACACTGCCTATTATCTGTATAGAACACTGCCTATTATCTGTATAGAACCCTGCCTATTATCTGTATAGAACCCTGCCTATTATCTGGATAGAACCCTGCCTATTATCTGTATAGAACCCTGCCTATTATCTGTATAGAACACTGCCTATTATCAGTATAGAACACTGCCTATTATCAGTATAGAACGCTGCCTATTATCCCTATAGAACACTGCCTAATATCTGTATAGAACGCTGCCTATTATCAGTATAGAACACTGCCTATTATCTGTATAGAACACTGCCTATTATCTGTATAGAACACTGCCTATTAGCTGTATAGAACACTGCCTATTATCCGTATAGAACGCTGCCTATTATCCGTATAGAACGCTGCCTATTATCCGTATAGAACGCTGCCTATTATCCGTATAGAACACTGCCTATTATCAGTATAGAACACTGCCTATTATCAGTATAGAACACTGCCTATTATCCGTATAGAACACTGCCTATTATCTGTATAGAACACTGCCTATTATCAGTATAGAACACTGCCTATTATCCGTATAGAACACTGCCTATTATCTGTATAGAACACTGCCTATTATCAGTATAGAACACTGCCTATTATCAGTATAGAACACTGCCTATTATCTGTATAGAACACTGCCTATTATCTGTATAGAACACTGCCTATTATCTGTATAGAACACTGCCTATTATCTGTATAGAACACTGCCTATTATCTGTATAGAACACTGCCTATTATCAGTATAGAACCCTGCCTATTATCTGTATAGAACACTGCCTATTATCTGTATAGAACACTGCCTATTATCTGTATAGAACACTGCCTATTATCTGTATAGAACACTGCCTATTATCAGTATAGAACACTGCCTATTATCTGTATAGAACACTGCCTATTATCTGTATAGAATGCTGCCTATTATCTGTATAGAACGCTGCCTATTATCAGTATAGAACACTGCCTATTATCAGTATAGAACGCTGCCTATTATCTGTATAGAACGCTGCCTATTATCCGTATAGAACACTGCCTATTATCAGTATAGAACACTGCCTATTATCTGTATAGAACCCTGCCTATTATCTGTATAGAACCCTGCCTATTATCTGTATAGAACACTGCCTATTATCTGTATAGAACGCTGCCTATTATCAGTATAGAACACTGCCTATTATCTGTATAGAACACTGCCTATTATCTGTATAGAACACTGCCTATTATCTGTATAGAACACTGCCTATTAGCTGTATAGAACACTGCCTATTATCTGTATAGAACGCTGCCTATTATCTGTATAGAACGCTGCCTATTATCAGTATAGAACACTGCCTATTATCAGTATAGAACGCTGCCTATTATCTGTATAGAACACTGCCTATTATCTGTATAGAACACTGCCTATTATCTGTATAGAACACTGCCTATTATCTGTATAGAACACTGCCTATTAGCTGTATAGAACACTGCCTATTAGCTGTATAGAACACTGCCTATTATCTGTATAGAACGCTGCCTATTATCAGTATAGAACACTGCCTATTATCTGTATAGAACGCTGCCTATTATCCGTATAGAACGCTGCCTATTATCCGTATAGAACGCTGCCTATTATCTGTATAGAACACTGCCTATTATCTGTATAGAACCCTGCCTATTATCTGTATAGAACCCTGCCTATTATCTGTATAGAACGCTGCCTATTATCTGTATAGAACGCTGCCTATTATCTGTATAGAACGCTGCCTATTATCAGTATAGAACGCTGCCTATTATCTGTATAGAACACTGCCTATTATCTGTATAGAACGCTGCCTATTATCTGTATAGAACACTGCCTATTATCAGTATAGAACCCTGCCTATTATCAGTATAGAACCCTGCCTATTATCAGTATAGAACCCTGCCTATTATCTGTATAGAACCCTGCCTATTATCAGTATAGAACGCTGCCTATTATCCGTATAGAACACTGCCTATTATCAGTATAGAACACTGCCTATTATCCGTATAGAACACTGCCTATTATCAGTATAGAACACTGCCTATTATCCGTATAGAACACTGCCTATTATCTGTATAGAACACTGCCTATTATCTGTATAGAACACTGCCTATTATCCGTATAGAACACTGCACATTATACAATAGTATATATTATCAGCATGTAATGGGACTCTGGGTTTAAGGGACAGATTCTCTGGGGCTCAGGGTGAAGGAGCAGATTTAGATTCATGGGGCTCGGGGCAGATTTGCAGGGGGGAAGGGACAGATTTTTGTGGTCACTCAGTGTAGACATAGTGTAATATTGTGCATTGATTTGATAATCTGATCCCATTGATAATTACATTTAAACGGTGTAGTGAAATCTCTGGCTATAATAAGATGAATATTTTTCAGCTGTCAGGGACCGAGGCTGAATCCAGGCATAAAATAAACATAGACTGTGTCACCGGCAGATAAGAACCATTCAGCCCATCTAGTCAGCCCAATAATCTGCATCCTTTCATTAGTCCCTGGCCTTATCTTATATCAAGGATAGCCTAATACCTATCCCATGCATGCTTAAACTCCTTCACTGTATTAACCTCTACCACTTCTACTGGAAGACTATTCCATACATCCACTACTCTCTCAGAAATGTAATACTTTAATTAGTCCTGGTCTTATCTTATATCTAGGATAGCCTTATACCTATCCCATGCATGTTTACTCATTCACTGTATTACCCTCTACCACTTGTACTGGAAGAATATTCCATACATCCACTACCCTCTCAGTAAAGTAATACTTTCATTAGTACCTGGCCTTATCTTATATCTAGGATAGCCTTATACCTATCCCATGCATGCTTAAACTCCTTCACTGTATTAACTTCTACCACTTCTACTGGAAGACTATTCCATGCATCCACTACCCTCTCAGTAATGTAATACTTTCATTAGTCCCTGGCCTTATCTTATATCTAGGATAGCCTTACACCTATCCCATGCATGCTTAAACTCCTTCACTGTATTAACTTCTACCACTTCTACTGGAAGACTATTCCATGCATCCACTACCCTCTCAGTAATGTAATACTTTCATTAGTCCCTGACCTTATCTTATATCTAGGATAGCCTTATACCTATCCCACGCATGCTTAAACTCCTTCACTGTATTAACCTCTACCACTTCTACTGGAAGGCTATTCCATACATCCACTACCCTCTCAGTAATGTAATACTTTCATTAGTCCCTGGCCTTATCTTATATCTAGGATAGCCTTATACCTATCCCATGCATGCTTAAACTCCTTCACTGGATTAACCTCTACCACTTCTACTGGAAGACTATTCCATACATCCACTACCCTCTCAGTAATGTAATACTTTCATTAGTCCCTGGCCTTATCTTATATCTAGGATAGCCTTATACCTATCCCATGCATGCTTAAACTCCTTCACTGTATTAACCTCTACCACTTCTACTGGAAGACTATTCCATGCATCCACTACCCTCTCAGTAATGTAATACTTTCATTAGTCCCTGGCCTTATCTTATATCTAGGATAGCCTTATACCTATCCCATGCATGCTTAAACTCCTTCACTGTATTAACCTCTACCACTTCTACTGGAAGACTATTCCATACATCCACTACCCTCTCAGTAAAGTAATACTTCCTGATATTACGTTTAAATCTTTGCCCCTCTAATTTAACACTATGTCCTCTTGTTGTGTTAGTCCTTTCTTCTTTTAAATGTACTCTCCTCCATTACATTCCATTATCTGTTTGAAATGGGATTTGTGTCACTTCATGTGATTTAATGGATAAATCAGCTATTTACCAAACTATATTTACATTACAATCAGCCAAAAATCATACAACAAAACCCAGTGTGTGCGCCTTACGGTCAGCCAGCTGGAGCTGGGCGTAACGCACTGCGCTATAATTAACTGGTTTATTCATCCATAATGACCAGGATTAACGCTGCCAATCAGTGGGAGCCTAATGACTTGAGAAATGTTTTATTGGAGGCAATTTTCAGCTAAATCTTTATCACTTTTGTTTAATGAATTGTGACATTTCTCATGTTAACATTCATTGCGTTTCACACGTATGTTTGGATGCTGCCAATATCTTTGCTGTTTGTTCATTAAGTTTGACTTATTGCTCTGTCCGACTAAAGCAAACCAGGCGCTGCTGACTTTAAGTTCAACATATCCCAGTCATGAATCAAGAAACTTATTATGAAAATGTTCATAATCTAAGGATCGCAGAATGCATAGGAGAGGCATAAGCAGAATGCTTGGTTGTATATGGAGAGGCATAAGCAGAATGCTTGGTTGTATAGGGAGAGGTATTAGCAGAATGCTTGGTTGGATAGGGAGAGGTATTAGCAGAATGCTTGGTTGGATAGGGAGAGGTATTAGCAGAATGCTTGGTTGTATAGGGAGAGGCATAAGCAGAATGCTTGGTTGTATAGGGAGAGGTATTAGCAGAATGCTTGGTTGTATAGGGAGAGGTATTAGCAGAATGCTTGGTTGTATATGGAGAGGCATAAGCAGAATGCTTGGTTGTATAGGGAGAGGTATAAGCAGAATGCTTGGTTGTATAGGGAGAGGTATTAGCAGAATGCTTGGCTGTATAGGGAGAGGTATTAGCAGAATGCTTGGTTGTATAAGGAGAGGTATTAGCAGAATGCTTGGCTGTATAGGGAGAGGTATTAGCAGAATGCTTGGCTGTATAGGGAGAGGTATTAGCAGAATGCTTGGTTGTATAGGGAGAGGCATAAGCAGAATGCTTGGTTGTATAGGGAGAGGCATAAGAAGAATGCTTGGTTGTATAGGGAGAGGTATTAGCAGAATGCTTGGTTGTATAGGGAGAGGTATTAGCAGAATGCTTGGTTCTATAGGGAGAGGTATAAGCAGAATGCTTGGTTGTATAGGGAGAGGCATAAGCAGAATGATTGGTTGTATAGGGAGAGGCATAAGCAGAATGCTTGGTTGTATAGGGAGAGGTATTGGTAGAATGCTTGGTTGTATAGGGAGAGGTATTAGCAGAATGCTTGGTTCTATAGGGAGAGGTATAAGCAGTATGCTTGGTTGTATAGGGAGAGGTATTAGCAGAATGCTTGGTTGCATATGGAGAGGCATAAGAAGAATGCTTGGTTGCATAGGGAGAGGTATTAGCAGAATGCTTGGTTGTATAGGGAGAGGTATTAGCAGAATGCTTGTTTGTATAGGGAGAGGCATAAGCAGAATGCTTGGTTGGATAGGGAGAGGCATAAGCAGAATGCTAGGTTGGATAGGGAGAGGCATAAGCAGAATGCTTGGTTGGATAGGGAGAGGTATTAGCAGAATGCTTGGTTGTATAGGGAGAGGTATTAGCAGAATTCTTTTTTGTATAGGGAGAGGCATTAGCAGAATGCTTGGTTGTATAGCGAGAGGCATTCGCAGAATGCTTGGTTGTATAGGGAGAGGTATAAGCAGAATGCTTGGTTGCATAGGGAGAGGTATTAGCAGAATTCTTGGTTGTATAGGGAGAGGTATTAGCAGAATGCTTGGTTGTATAGTTAGAGGTATTAGCAGAATGCTTGGTTGTATACGGAGAGGTATTAGCAGAATGCTTGGTTGTATAGGGAGAGGTATTAGCAGAATGCTTGGTTGTAAAGGGAGAGGTATTAGCAGAATGCTTGGTTTTATAGAGAGAGGTATAAGCAGAATGCTTGGTTGTATAGGGAGAGGTATTAGCAGAATGCTTGGTTGTAAAGGGAGAGGTATTAGCAGAATGCTTGGTTGTATAGGGAGAGGTATAAGCAGAATGCTTGGTTTTATAGAGAGAGGTATAAGCAGAATACTTGGTTTTATAGGGAGAGGCATAAGCAGAATGCTTGGTTGCGTAGGGAGAGGTATTAGCAGAATGCTTGGTTGTATAGGGCGAGGTATTTGCAGAATACTTGGCTGGTTAGGGAGAGGTATAAGCAGAATACTTGGTTGTTTAGGTAGAGGTATAAGCAGAATGCTTGGTTGCGTAGGGAGAGGTATTAGCAGAATGCTTGGTTTTATAGGGAGAGGTATAAGCAGAATGCTTGGTTTTATAGAGAGCGGTATAAGCAGAATACTTGGCTGGATAGGGAGAGGTATAAGCAGAATGCTTGGTTGTATAGGGAGAGGTATTAGCAGAATGCTTGGTTGCATAGGGAGAGGTATAAGCTGAATGCTTGGTTGTTTAGGGAGAGGTATTAGCAGAATGCTTGGTTGCATATGGAGAGGTATAAGCAGAATGCTTGGTTGCATAGGGAGAGGTATTAGCAGTATTAAGAGGGAAGTGCACATACCATTGTACAGAGCACTGGTGAGACCTCACTTGGAGTATTGTACGCAGTACCAGAGACCGCATCTACAGAAGGATATTGCTACTTTAATAGTTCTTCTTTGAACTCTCTCCAAACTGGTTCATGGATTCCAGGATAAAGGATCTTAACATGTATAGCTTGAATGAAAGACGAGACAGGCGGCATATGATACAAACATTTAAATATATAAAATGAATCAACACAGGAAAGGAGGAAAGTAAATTAATTTGGAGTGATAGAGGATGCTCCTCCATTATGGTGCTGCCTTGTAGCTGGCAAGTGCAATGGAAGTGATCAGAGTTCACTTTCGCTCCCTCTGTTGCTAGACTTCTTATAGAGGGAGCCAGTAACATTGCAGGCAAAAAAGCTCAAACTAAGCCTAGATCTAAGTTAACCCTAAATCTTGGGTTAGGGTTATAGATGGGTTAGTGTGAAACAAAAAAAACCCCACCACATTCGGTTATTGCCTTAATATAACTTGCAAAAAACAACAGAAAAATATGTAAACATGTATTTGTAAACTCAGGACAAATATTAGAAACTATTTTGATGGTGTCTTTCTTACAGTGTGTAATTGTATATAAGATTTTTCAGGTTTTATTATTTTTTTTTGGGATATTTTATGGATTTTCTTTTATAGTAAATTATACGATATGATGAAAATAATGGTAGATTAAGAAAGCCTTTCTTATGCCAATAAAAACAATATATAATATGTGTGGGTACAGTTAATGACAGAGGAAAATTACAGCTAAAAACAAACACCATAGAAGTGTTAAAATAACTTCTTTGATAATAGGCCTGATGAAAACCCACGAGATTTGAAACGTTGCCTGCATCTGATCAATAAAGTTCCCATGTTTTGTATCCAGTGCTGAGCGCCAATTGAGTTTAAAATAACCTCTGTCACCAAGGGGTTAAAAGAAGAAAAGCCACCACAACATGAGGATATAGGGGTTATGTATAAATTTCCTTACGAAATGTAGTGCAATGGCCTCATTATTTGTTTACTCCTATAATATGATTCCAATCAGCTGCCCCAAAATAAAAACGTGACCACAAGATCCAAAAACCTGACTGGAGAAATCTGGATTAAACATAAAACCACTATTTATACATAAAGCTTAAACTCTGAAGTCTTAAATTAGAGGGGTAAAAGTTTAAAAGTATTATCTGGAAGCATTACTTTACCGAATGGGTAGTGGATGCATGGAATAGTCTTCCAGTAGAAGTGGTAGAGGTTAATATAGTGAAGGAGTTTAACCATGCATGGGATAGGTATAAGGCTATCCTAGATATAAGATAAGGTCAGGGACTAATGAAAGTATTACATTACTGAGAGGGTAGTGGATGCATGGAATAGTCTTCCAGTAGAAGTGGTAGAGGTTAATACAGTGAAGGAGTTTAACCATGCATGGGATAGGTATAAGGCTATCCTAGATATAAGATAAGGCCAGGGACTAATGAAAGTATCACATTACTGAGAGGGTAGTGGATACATGGAATAGTCTTCCAGTAGAAGTGGTAGAGGTTAATACAGTGAAGGAGTTTAAGCATGCATGGGATAGGTATAAGGCTATCCTAGATATAAGATAAGGCCAGGGACTAATGAAAGTATTACATTACTGAGAGGGTAGTGGATGCATGGAATAGTCTTCCAGTAGAAGTGGTAGAGGTTAATACAGTGAAGGAGTTTAAGCATGCATGGGATAGGTATAAGGCTATCCTAGATATAAGATAAGGTCAGGGACTAATGAAAGTATTACATTACTGAGAGGGTAGTGGATGTATGGAATAGTCTTCCAGTAGAGGTGGTAGAGGGTAATACAGTGAAGGAGTTTAAGCATGCATGGGATAGGTATAAGGCTATCCTAGATATAAGATAAGGCCACGGACTAATGAAAGTATTACATTACTGAGAGGGTAGTGGATGCATGGAATAGTCTTCCAGTAGAAGTGGTAGAGGTTAATACAGTGAAGGAGTTTAAGCATGCATGGGATAGGTATAAGGCTATCATAGATATAAGATAAGGCCAGGGTCTAAAGTAAAGTGGATTTAAGTATTACAAACTGTGATCAGCAATGAAAGGGTTAATATATATATATTTTTTTCTCATACAACATTATTTATTTATACTTACAGGTCTCTGTCACTATAAGAACGTGAAGCACAGAGAGTGAGTTAGAGGTAGTGTGTGAACACACTGACTTTGCCATCTAATTTGCATGTTATCGCGGTGATCACTCAATCACCGCGATCACATGCCCGGAAATCCACCGATCGGGTCCAGGAGCTTTGCCTCGGGTGCGAGGCTTAGTCCTGGACCGTTGCAGACTGGCTGGTGGTGCACACGGAGTGCACCGCCGGCTAGACTGTATGACTAGTTAACTCGTCATAAGGTCGGGAAGGGGTTAAGGAGCCATACCTAACGTTCGTTGTTAAAGGTCTATCTCAGCTAACTATTACTTATACCTATACATTGAGTTAGAAGACTTGCAGATATTAGGAGAACAAAGTGTTAACCCTTTGAGGACCAAGGGACGTATTTGTCCCATGTTTGTAATTGCCTGTATCATCTGATTAAGAACTTAAAATACTTTTTTGGGGGTTTTAGTAAAAATATTAGTTCTTATCAACAAATGGATCTAGCTTTTTGCCAGTTATTTTATGAAATGGATTAGTTACAGCAACTGAAGTGTACTAACTTTAAGGGGAAAAAAATGCTTCTTTTGGCGTTCCATAAAAAGTGACCTAAATAGTCAGATGTTATTGGATCATCTGATATTTGTTGATAGACTTGTGTTTGACAACAACAAATGTTTTTTGGAGAGATTTTATCATTTGAACCAATTTGGATGACTTTGCTCTGAGACACATATGTGTCCTCAATGGACCATACCTTAAAGAAACCCTGCCACTATGCAGAGTTTTTTTATCAAATAACTTTGGACAGGTATCTCTAGCACAAACCTAGCTTGTATAGCTCGACCTGTCAAACCTTTGATGTTCTGTGGCTTACCGAATGTACACTCCAGACTTCAGCAGTGAACTCCGAAGAAGGAGAGCTTGACTTTAGGTGGAAAAGGGGAGCAACTAAAGTCATAACAAACACTACTGAATATGACTATGGACAAGTGAACTTGAAATGAGATGACTCTGCAGATATTGATGCTGTTGACGTCTTTGAACAAGCATCTGATTTCAGCACGTTATCTCACTCGTTGTGGAGCAAAGTGAGCTTCCATTCCAGACCAATGCAGATGAGCTTCGAGCCTTCTTTGGAATATGTCTTGTTATGGGATATCATGTTCTGCCATCGATCAGAGACTATTGGTCTACTCAGCCAGATCTTCAGGTGCCATTTATAGCAAATACAATGAGTCGTGCTCGATCTGAAGCAAATATGCTTTGCACTTTGCACATAATGAGGACATGTTACCTAGAACTCATCCCCAGTGTGATAGAGCTTTCAGAGTTCGTCCATTGATCGAGCACTTCAATCGATGCTTCCAGGCTGCGAGAAATCCAAGCAAGCAACAGTCGATTGATAAGCACATGATAAAATCTAAAGGTCAAAACATCATGAAGCAGTACATCAGAAACAAGCCTGTGAAATGGGGATTCAAGCTATGGTGCAGATGTGATGCTATCTCAGGCTACCTTTATCAGTTTGACATCTATACTGGACGAAAAACACACACAGAACATGGTCTTGGAGAGAGTGTCATTGTTATGCTGACAAAACAACTAGAACAGCTATGCTGTCAGCTTTTCATCGGCAATTTTTTCAATTCTCCACTGCTGCAATACGAGATGTTGCAGAAGATCATCTACCTTTGTGGCACAGTTCGTGTGGACAGAAAAAATATGCCCAAAAACTTGAAAGCTGACAAAGAAATGAAACGAGGAGATGTGGATACTATGAGTGCAAATCGCGTCACATGAGTAAAATGGATGGACAATAGATTAGTGAATTTCCATACATGCAAAAAGGATGATATGACGTATGTGCTGAGAAGGCAGGCAGGATGTGCAGAAAAGTTGCATATTCCATGTCCAACCATTGTTACTATTTACAACAAGTACATGGGGACAGGTGTGGACCTGATGGATCAGAAGAAAGTGTCCTATGAGACAGACCGGAAGTCAAACATAAAGTTTTATTTGAGGATTTTCTTTGACCTCCTCGATATTGCTGTAAACAACAGTCACTGCATTTATATACAAGCAAATGAAGAGAGGCACACAGAGTACAAAGCGATTACACCACTGGAATATCGGCAGATGATAGCAAGGAGTCTGGTGGGTGGATACTCCAACAGACAAAGAAAAGCTCCGTCAGCGCCAGTCAGAAGTTCACAAAGTGTCCTTCCAGCACCAAAGCCGAAACATTCCATGATTAGAATCGATAGACTCATAGACATGTAACGTGCACCTTACACAAAGACACGCAACTGCTTTGCTGACTATCATAGCCTGAACTGTTAGGCTATCACATAATGAGATTTTTGCATTTTGAGACAGTACACATACTGTGACTGTATCGCCCAAACACTGCTTATACTGTGACAGTATCGCCTAAACACTGTCTATACAGTGACTGTATCACCCAAAACACTGCTTATACTGTGACTGTATCACCTAAACACTGTGTAATATATGTATGCACACACTGCAAGTATAGTTATCATTCACCTGGTATTATTATATGTCTGCTCTGTACAGACTCCTGTGTAATATATGTATGCACACACTGCAAGTATAGTTATCATTCACCTGGTATTATTATATGTCTGCTCTGTACAGACTCCTGTGTAATATATGTATGCACACACTGCAAGTATAGTTACCATTCACCTGGTATTATTATATGTCTGCTCTGTACAGACTCCTGTGTAATATATGTATGCACACACTGCAAGTATAGTTATCATTCACCTGGTATTATTATATGTCTGCTCTGTACAGACTCCTGTGTAATATATGTATGCACACATTGCAAGTATAGTTATCATTCACCTGGTATTACTATATGTCTGCTCTGTACAGACTCCTGTGTAATATATGTATGCACACACTGCAAGTATAGTTATCATTCACCTGGTATTATTATATGTCTGCTCTGTACAGACTCCTGTGTAATATATGTATGCACACATTGCAAGTATAGTTATCATTCACCTGGTATTACTATATGTCTGCTCAGTACAGACTCCTGTGTAATATATGTATGCACCCTTTGCAAGTATAGTTATCATTCACCTGGTATTATTATATGTCTGCTCTGTACAGACTCCTGTGTAATATATGTATGCACACACTGCAAGTATAGTTATCATTCACCTGGTATTATTATTATTATCATTATCATTCACCTGGTATTATGTCTGCTCTGTACAGACTCCTGTGAAATATATGTATGCACACACTGCAAGTATAGTCATCATTCACCTGGTATTAGTATATGTCTGCTCTGTACAGACTCCTGTGTAATATATGTATGCACACACTGCAAGTATAGTTATCATTCACCTGGTATTAGTATATGTCTGCTCTGTACAGACTCCTGTGTAATATATGTATGCACACACTGCAAGTATAGTTATCATTCACCTGGTATTATTATATGTCTGCTCTGTACAGACTCCTGTGTAATATATGTATGCCAGGGCTCGACAAACCCCCGAGCGCCAGGTCGCCATGGCGCCCTGGAAATTAGACCTGGCGCCCGGGTATTGGCACCCTCTACTTTGCGTCACCTCTGGGATCCATGGAGTTTTTGCTGTTCCTTTGGACAGCCCAGCTCGAGGAGGCAGCATGTGCACACACACTGCCAGCTCCGACCCCTCGTGCATCGCGCTTCAAAGTCTTAGTTCCGGGGAGCATGTGACAACCCGGCTCTCAACAGGATGGGCTTGAACGATGGTCTGTGACGGGCAGACTGAGATGAAATGGAAGTGCTCCCCTCCCCTGCAATAAAGCAAAGCAGCAGGGATGGGGACACACTGAAACATGCAGCTTTTATTTTACTTAGGTCAATGTGTCTGTCTCTATCTGTCTATGGATGTCTTTTTGACCGTCTGTTTCTGTCTGTGTCTGTCTCTGTGACTGTCTGTGATTTTCTGTATATGTAAGTGGAACTGTCTCTGTCTATGTGATTCTGATTTTCAGTGTGTGGAATTGGAACTGTGTGTGTGACAGTCTGCGAGCGTATGTGTTTACATGACTCTGTGATTGTGTGTGTTTTTGCGTAGTTGTTTGTGTATGTGCGGTTGTCTGGCTCCTAGATTTTTTTTGCTGGCTCCTAGAACAAAATTGAATTTGTCAAGCCCTGATGTATGCACACATTGCATGTATAGTTATCATTCACTTGATCTCTTCTGAATATGCACCGATTTGTTCCAGATTGGGTTTGGATCAGGCATAATAGCCAAATTAAGAGGGTTTGGATGGGACCAATTTCCCCATGAAAACTTCTCTGTGAATTCGAATTGAAATATGTAAATCAAAACTGCCGCTGACCCATAAATAAATACCTGGTCCCCAAATCAAATGGCAAGGATAGTTATCATTCAGGAAGCCGCAAACCAGATATTCAAATTGTAATTTATTATTACACTAAATCAACATTTATTCATATAGCGGCAGCAATTAGCGCTCAGTACAGAGCATAAAGGGGGACAAACAAATAGTACGTTTGATCTAATTATTTAACATGCATTAGAAGTAGGGTTTTTTTTAAGGTTGCAGTGGGACTTTTTTGGTATTTGTCTGTCTCTGATAGATTGAATATTCACATTATGCACCATGCTTTGCTGGTTCTCTTACTATTACTGATAATAACTCTCCTGGTTTGCATTGTGTGTATGATATGGCAGCTTCCTGCCAGTAGGGGGCAGAGTCAGTTAGCATTTCCTATATTATGACTTCAGTTTGTGAAATGATTTTACTTGTGTTTGTAATCACATCCATTCTGACACCTTGATAAATAGGCTTGCAAGCTTGTGATCTGCAGAGACCCTCTCACTGTCCACTTGCCCCACTAGTCTTTATTTAGATTAATCTAACAACTTAGGTTTTTTATTTAGAGGAAGAATGTTACTGTAGCAGAAAGTGTGTGAAATCAGGCGTGTCAGTCTTGTGGGATTGTGTGCCACAAGCCACTTTTTTACTGGCCAACCGGTGAAATCCCATCTCGGTGGCAATCTCACATGCAGCATTAATGGGTATTGTAATCTATTACACGCTGTATGCTGTTTTTTAGGTGGTGGGGGAAAAAACTTTACATTATGCATTGCTTATCTAAATATATTTATTTCATAAATTATAAGTGGAACTGGCTCTTTAAATCATTAGCCATAACTGCAACCAATCCCCACTCCTGGCATGTAAAGGGTTATTAGTAATGACGGCCAGGCTGGCTCTCACGCTGGTTACTGGCATGTAAAGGGTTATTAGTAATGACGGCCAGGCTGGCTCTCACGCTGGTTACTGGCATGTAAAGGGTTATTAGTAATGACGGCCAGGCTGGCTCTCACGCTGGTTACTGGCATGTAAAGGGTTATTAGTAATGACGGCCAGGCTGGCTCTCACGCTGGTTACTGGCATGTAAAGGGTTATTAGTAATGACGGCCAGGCTGGCTCTCACGCTGGTTACTGGCATGTAAAGGGTTAGCAGTAATGCCGGCCAGGCTGGCTCTCACGCTGGTTACTGGCATGTAAAGGGTTATTAGTAATGACGGCCAGGCT
Organism: Pelodytes ibericus; assembly: GCA_036172795.1. Classification (NCBI taxonomy): domain Eukaryota; kingdom Metazoa; phylum Chordata; class Amphibia; order Anura; family Pelodytidae; genus Pelodytes; species Pelodytes ibericus. The sequence goes on along the minus strand of CM069863.1, from coordinate 1,462,215 downwards.
GGCTCTCACGCTGGTTACTGGCATGTAAAGGGTTATTAGTAATGACGGCCAGGCTGGCTCTCACGCTGGTTACTGGCATGTAAAGGGTTATTAGTAATGACGGCCAGGCTGGCTCTCACGCTGGTTACTGGCATGTAAAGGGTTATTAGTAATGACGGCCAGGCTCTCACGCTGGTTACTGGCATGTAAAGGGTTATTAGTAATGACGGCCAGGCTGGCTCTCACGCTGGTTACTGGCATGTAAAGGGTTATTAGTAATGACGGCCAGGCTGGCTCTCACTCTGGTTACTGGCATGTAAAGGGTTATTAGTAATGACGGCCAGGCTGGCTCTCACGCTGGTTACTGGCATGTAAAGGGTTATTAGTAATGACGGCCAGGCTGGCTCTCACGCTGGTTACTGGCATGTAAAGGGTTATTAGTAATGACGGCCAGGCTGGCTCTCACGCTGGTTACTGGCATGTAAAGGGTTATTAGTAATGACGGCCAGGCTGGCTCTCACGCTGGTTACTGGCATGTAAAGGGTTATTAGTAATGACGGCCAGGCTGGCTCTCACGCTGGTTACTGGCATGTAAAGGGTTATTAGTAATGACGGCCAGGCTGGCTCTCACGCTGGTTACTGGCATGTAAAGGGTTATTAGTAATGACGGCCAGGCTGGCTCTCACGCTGGTTACTGGCATGTAAAGGGTTATTAGTAATGCCGGCCAGGCTCTCAGCTGGTTACTGGCATGTAAAGGGTTATTAGTAATGACGGCCAGGCTGGCTCTCACTCTGGTTACTGGCATGTAAAGGGTTATTAGTAATGACGGCCAGGCTGGCTCTCACGCTGGTTACTGGCATGTAAAGGGTTATTAGTAATGACGGCCAGGCTGGCTCTCACGCTGGTTACTGGCATGTAAAGGGTTATTAGTAATGACGGCCAGGCTGGCTCTCACGCTGGTTACTGGCATGTAAAGGGTTATTAGTAATGATGGCCAGGCTGGCTCTCACGCTGGTTACTGGCATGTGAAGGGTTATTAGTAATGACGGCCAGGCTGGCTCTCACGCTGGTTACTGGCATGTAAAGGGTTATTAGTAATGACGGCCAGGCTGGCTCTCACGCTGGTTACTGGCATGTAAAGGGTTATTAGTAATGACGGCGAGGCTGGCTCTCACGCTGGTTACTGGCATGTAAAGGGTTATTAGTAATGACGGCCAGGCTCTCACGCTGGTTACTGGCATGTAAAGGGTTATTAGTAATGACGGCCAGGCTGGCTCTCACGCTGGTTACTGGCATGTAAAGGGTTATTAGTAATGACGGCCAGGCTGGCTCTCACGCTGGTTACTGGCATGTAAAGGGTTATTAGTAATGACGGCCAGGCTGGCTCTCACGCTGGTTACTGGCATGTAAAGGGTTATTAGTAATGACGGCCAGGCTCTCACGCTGGTTACTGGCATGTAAAGGGTTATTAGTAATGACGGCCAGGCTGGCTCTCACGCTGGTTACTGGCATGTAAAGGGTTATTAGTAATGACGGCCAGGCTGGCTCTCACGCTGGTTACTGGCATGTAAAGGGTTATTAGTAATGACGGCCAGGCTGGCTCTCACGCTGGTTACTGGCATGTAAAGGGTTATTAGTAATGACGGCCAGGCTGGCTCTCACGCTGGTTACTGGTATGTAAAGGGTTAGCAGTAATGACGGCCAGGCTGGCTCTCACGCTGGTTACTGGTATGTAAAGGGTTATTAGTAATGACGGCCAGGCTCTCACGCTGGTTACTGGTATGTAAAGGGTTAGCAGTAATGACGGCCAGGCTGGCTCTCACGCTGGTTACTGGCATGTGAAGGGTTATTAGTAATGACGGCCTGGCTGGCTCTCACGCTGGTTACTGGCATGTAAAGGGTTATTAGTAATGACGGCCAGGCTGGCTCTCACGCTGGTTACTGGCATGTAAAGGGTTATTAGTAATGACGGCCAGGCTGGCTCTCACGCTGGTTACTGGCATGTAAAGGGTTATTAGTAATGATGGCCAGGCTGGCTCTCACGCTGGTTACTGGCATGTAAAGGGTTATTAGTAATGACGGCCAGGCTGGCTCTCACGCTGGTTACTGGGATGTAAAGGGTTATTAGTAATGACGGCCAGGCTGGCTCTCACGCTGGTTACTGGCATGTAAAGGGTTATTAGTAATGACGGCCAGGCTGGCTCTCACGCTGGTTACTGGGATGTAAAGGGTTATTAGTAATGACGGCCAGGCTGGCTCTCACGCTGGTTACTGGCATGTAAAGGGTTATTAGTAATGACGGCCAGGCTGGCTCTCACGCTGGTTACTGGCATGTAAAGGGTTATTAGTAATGACGGCCAGGCTGGCTCTCACGCTGGTTACTGGCATGTAAAGGGTTATTAGTAATGACGGCCAGGCTGGCTCTCACGCTGGTTACTGGCATGTGAAGGGTTAGCAGTAATGACGGCCAGGCTGGCTCTCACGCTGGTTACTGGCATGTAAAGGGTTATTAGTAATGACGGCCAGGCTGGCTCTCACGCTGGTTACTGGCATGTAAAGGGTTATTAGTAATGACGGCCAGGCTGGCTCTCACGCTGGTTACTGGCATGTAAAGGGTTATTAGTAATGACGGCCAGGCTGGCTCTCACGCTGGTTACTGGCATGTAAAGGGTTATTAGTAATGACGGCCAGGCTGGCTCTCACGCTGGTTACTGGCATGTAAAGGGTTATTAGTAATGACGGCCAGGCTGGCTCTCACGCTGGTTACTGGCATGTGAAGGGTTATTAGTAATGACGGCCAGGCTGGCTCTCACGCTGGTTACTGGCATGTAAAGGGTTATTAGTAATGACGGCCAGGCTCTCACGCTGGTTACTGGCATGTAAAGGGTTATTAGTAATGACGGCCAGGCTGGCTCTCACGCTGGTTACTGGCATGTAAAGGGTTATTAGTAATGACGGCCAGGCTGGCTCTCACGCTGGTTACTGGCATGTAAAGGGTTATTAGTAATGACGGCCAGGCTGGCTCTCACGCTGGTTACTGGCATGTAAAGGGTTATTAGTAATGACGGCCAGGCTCTCACGCTGGTTACTGGCATGTAAAGGGTTATTAGTAATGACGGCCAGGCTGGCTCTCACGCTGGTTACTGGCATGTAAAGGGTTATTAGTAATGACGGCCAGGCTCTCACGCTGGTTACTGGCATGTAAAGGGTTATTAGTAATGACGGCCAGGCTGGCTCTCACGCTGGTTACTGGCATGTAAAGGGTTATTAGTAATGACGGCCAGGCTCTCACGCTGGTTACTGGCATGTAAAGGGTTATTAGTAATGACGGCCAGGCTGGCTCTCACGCTGTTTACTGGCATGTAAAGGGTTATTAGTAATGACGGCCAGGCTGGCTCTCACACTGGTTACTGGCATGTAAAGGGTTATTAGTAATGACGGCCAGGCTCTCACGCTGGTTACTGGCATGTAAAGGGTTATTAGTAATGACGGCCAGGCTCTCACGCTGGTTACTGGCATGTAAAGGGTTATTAGTAATGACGGCCAGGCTGGCTCTCACGCTGGTTACTGGCATGTAAAGGGTTATTAGTAATGACGGCCAGGCTGGCTCTCACGCTGGTTACTGGCATGTAAAGGGTTATTAGTAATGACGGCCAGGCTGGCTCTCACGCTGGTTACTGGCATGTAAAGGGTTATTAGTAATGACGGCCAGGCTGACTCTCACGCTGGTTACTGGCATGTAAAGGGTTATTAGTAATGACGGCCAGGCTCTCACGCTGGTTACTGGCATGTAAAGGGTTATTAGTAATGACGGCCAGGCTGGCTCTCACGCTGGTTACTGGCATGTAAAGGGTTATTAGTAATGACGGCCAGGCTGACTGTCACGCTGGTTACTGGCATGTAAAGGGTTATTAGTAATGACGGCCAGGCTCTCACGCTGGTTACTGGCATGTAAAGGGTTATTAGTAATGACGGCCAGGCTGGCTCTCACGCTGGTTACTGGCATGTAAAGGGTTATTAGTAATGACGGCCAGGCTGGCTCTCACGCTGGTTACTGGCATGTGAAGGGTTATTAGTAATGACGTCCAGGCTGGCTCTCACGCTGGTTACTGGCATGTAAAGGGTTATTAGTAATGACGGCCAGGCTGGCTCTCACGCTGGTTACTGGCATGTAAAGGGTTATTAGTAATGACGGCCAGGCTGGCTCTCACGCTGGTTACTGGCATGTAAAGGGTTATTATTAATGACGGCCAGGCTGGCTCTCACGCTGGTTACTGGCATGTAAAGGGTTATTAGTAATGACGGCCAGGCTGGCTCTCACGCTGGTTACTGGCATGTAAAGGGTTATTAGTAATGACGGCCAGCCTGGCTCTCACGCTGGTTACTGGCATGTAAAGGGTTATTAGTAATGACGGCCAGGCTGGCTCTCACGCTGGTTACTGGCATGTAAAGGGTTATTAGTAATGACGGCCAGGCTGGCTCTCACGCTGGTTACTGGCATGTAAAGGGTTATTAGTAATGACGGCCAGGCTGGCTCTCACGCTGGTTACTGGCATGTAAAGGGTTATTAGTAATGACGGCCAGGCTGGCTCTCACGCTGGTTACTGGCATGTAAAGGGTTATTAGTAATGACGGCCAGGCTGGCTCTCACGCTGGTTACTGGCATGTAAAGGGTTATTAGTAATGCCGGCCAGGCTGGCTCTCACGCTGGTTACTGGCATGTAAAGGGTTATTAGTAATGACGGCCAGGCTGGCTCTCACGCTGGTTACTGGCATGTAAAGGGTTATTAGTAATGACGGCCAGGCTGGCTCTCACGCTGGTTACTGGCATGTAAAGGGTTATTAGTAATGACGGCCAGGCTCTCACGCTGGTTACTGGCATGTAAAGGGTTATTAGTAATGATGGCCAGGCTGGCTCTCACGCTGGTTACTGGCATGTAAAGGGTTATTAGTAATGACGGCCAGGCTGGCTCTCACGCTGGTTACTGGCATGTAAAGGGTTATTAGTAATGACGGCCAGGCTGGCTCTCACGCTGGTTACTGGCATGTAAAGGGTTATTAGTAATGACGGCCAGGCTCTCACGCTGGTTACTGGCATGTAAAGGGTTATTAGTAATGACGGCCAGGCTGGCTCTCACGCTGGTTACTGGCATGTAAAGGGTTATTAGTAATGACGGCCAGGCTGGCTCTCACGCTGGTTACTGGCATGTAAAGGGTTATTAGTAATGACGGCCAGGCTCTCACGCTGGTTACTGGCATGTAAAGGGTTATTAGTAATGACGGCCAGGCTGGCTCTCACGCTGGTTACTGGCATGTAAAGGGTTATTAGTAATGACGGCCAGGCTGGCTCTCACGCTGGTTACTGGCATGTGAAGGGTTATTAGTAATGACGGCCAGGCTGGCTCTCACGCTGGTTACTGGCATGTAAAGGGTTATTAGTAATGACGGCCAGGCTGGCTCTCACGCTGGTTACTGGCATGTAAAGGGTTATTAGTAATGACGGCCAGGCTGACTCTCACGCTGGTTACTGGCATGTAAAGGGTTATTAGTAATGACGGCCAGGCTGGCTCTCACGCTGGTTACTGGCATGTAAAGGGTTATTAGTAATGCCGGCCAGGCTGGCTCTCACGCTGGTTACTGGCATGTGAAGGGTTATTAGTAATGACGGCCAGGCTGGCTCTCACGCTGGTTACTGGCATGTAAAGGGTTATTAGTAATGACGGCCAGGCTCTTACGCTGGTTACTGGCATGTGAAGGGTTATTAGTAATGACGGCCAGGCTGGCTCTCACGCTGGTTACTGGCATGTAAAGGGTTATTAGTAATGACGGCCAGGCTGGTTCTCACGCTGGTTACTGGCATGTAAAGGGTTATTAGTAATGCCGGCCAGGCTGGCTCTCACGCTGGTTACTGGCATGTAAAGGGTTATTAGTAATGCCGGCCAGGCTCTCAGCTGGTTACTGGCATGTAAAGGGTTATTAGTAATGACGGCCAGGCTGGCTCTCACGCTGGTTACTGGCATGTAAAGGGTTATTAGTAATGACGGCCAGGCTCTCACTCTGGTTACTGGCATGTAAAGGGTTATTAGTAATGACGGCCAGGCTGGCTCTCACACTGGTTACTGGCATGTAAAGGGTTATTAGTAATGCCGGCCAGGCTCTCAGCTGGTTACTGGCATGTAAAGGGTTATTAGTAATGACGGCCAGGCTGGCTCTCACGCTGGTTACTGGCATGTAAAGGGTTATTAGTAATGACGGCCAGGCTGGCTCTCACGCTGGTTACTGGCATGTGAAGGGTTATTAGTAATGACGGCCAGGCTGGCTCTCACGCTGGTTACTGGCATGTAAAGGGTTATTAGTAATGACGGCCAGGCTGGCTCTCACGCTGGTTACTGGCATGTAAAGGGTTATTAGTAATGACGGCCAGGCTGGCTCTCACGCTGGTTACTGGCATGTAAAGGGTTATTAGTAATGACGGCCAGGCTGGCTCTCACGCTGGTTACTGGCATGTAAAGGGTTATTAGTAATGACGGCCAGGCTGGCTCTCACGCTGGTTACTGGCATGTGAAGGGTTATTAGTAATGACGGCCAGGCTGGCTCTCACGCTGGTTACTGGCATGTAAAGGGTTATTAGTAATGACGGCCAGGCTGGCTCTCACGCTGGTTACTGGCATGTAAAGGGTTAGCAGTAATGACGGCCAGGCTGGCTCTCACGCTGGTTACTGGCATGTAAAGGGTTATTAGTAATGACGGCCAGGCTGGCTCTCACGCTGGTTACTGGCATGTAAAGGGTTATTAGTAATGACGGCCAGGCTGGCTCTCACGCTGGTTACTGGCATGTAAAGGGTTATTAGTAATGACGGCCAGGCTGGCTCTCACGCTGGTTACTGGCATGTAAAGGGTTATTAGTAATGACGGCCAGGCTGGCTCTCACGCTGGTTACTGGCATGTAAAGGGTTATTAGTAATGACGGCCAGGCTGGCTCTCACGCTGGTTACTGGCATGTAAAGGGTTATTAGTAATGACGGCCAGGCTCTCACACTGGTTACTGGCATGTAAAGGGTTATTAGTAATGACGGCCAGGCTGGCTCTCACGCTGGTTACTGGCATGTAAAGGGTTATTAGTAATGACGGCCAGGCTGGCTCTCACGCTGGTTACTGGCATGTAAAGGGTTATTAGTAATGACGGCCAGGCTGACTCTCACACTGGTTACTGGCATGTAAAGGGTTATTAGTAATGACGGCCAGGCTCTCACGCTGGTTACTGGCATGTAAAGGGTTATTAGTAATGACGGCCAGGCTGGCTCTCACGCTGGTTACTGGCATGTAAAGGGTTATTAGTAATGACGGCCAGGCTGGCTCTCACGCTGGTTACTGGCATGTAAAGGGTTATTAGTAATGACGGCCAGGCTGGCTCTCACGCTGGTTACTGGCATGTAAAGGGTTATTAGTAATGACGGCCAGGCTGGCTCTCACGCTGGTTACTGGCATGTAAAGGGTTATTAGTAATGACGGCCAGGCTGACTCTCACGCTGGTTACTGGCATGTAAAGGGTTATTAGTAATGACGGCCAGGCTGGCTCTCACGCTGGTTACTGGCATGTAAAGGGTTATTAGTAATGACGGCCAGGCTCTCACGCTGGTTACTGGCATGTAAAGGGTTATTAGTAATGACGGCCAGGCTCTCAGCTGGTTACTGGCATGTAAAGGGTTATTAGTAATGACGGCCAGGCTGGCTCTCACGCTGGTTACTGGCATGTAAAGGGTTATTAGTAATGACGGCCAGGCTGGCTCTCACGCTGGTTACTGGCATGTAAAGGGTTATTAGTAATGACGGCCAGGCTGGCTCTCACGCTGGTTACTGGCATGTAAAGGGTTAGCAGTAATGCCGGCCAGGCTGGCTCTCACGCTGGTTACTGGCATGTAAAGGGTTATTAGTAATGCCGGCCAGGCTCTCAGCTGGTTACTGGCATGTAAAGGGTTATTAGTAATGACGGCCAGGCTGGCTCTCACTCTGGTTACTGGCATGTGAAGGGTTATTAGTAATGACGGCCAGGCTGGCTCTCACGCTGGTTACTGGCATGTAAAGGGTTATTAGTAATGACGGCCAGGCTGGCTCTCACGCTGGTTACTGGCATGTAAAGGGTTATTAGTAATGACGGCCAGGCTGGCTCTCACGCTGGTTACTGGCATGTGAAGGGTTATTAGTAATGACGGCCAGGCTGGCTCTCACGCTGGTTACTGGCATGTAAAGGGTTAGCAGTAATGCCGGCCAGGCTGGCACTTACGCTGGTTACTGGCATGTGAAGGGTTATTAGTAATGCCGGCCAGGCTGGCTCTCACGCTGGTTACTGGCATGTAAAGGGTTATTAGTAATGCCGGCCAGGCTGGCTCTCACGCTGGTTACTGGCATGTGAAGGGTTAGCAGTGGCCCCTGGCTAATCACTGGGTCTGTGCCCAGCACACTTTCCATCATTCCTGGGTATTTTTATCATCTTATCTCACATGCTGCTTCCTGAGATATGGAGTGTGGAGGACGCTGGGCAGGTGGTGCTGGGTAATGAGCTGCGGATATTAAACATACAAATAAAGGTAACTTCCACCGGCTGCTATGCCACAGATAGTGATAGCAGGGTCAGTGATTCAGCTATGGGCCCCCCATACCCTCAATCAGGGGGTCAGTAATTTAGCTATGGGCCCCCCATACCCTCACACAGGGGGTCAGTAATTTAGCTATGGGCCCCCCATACCCTCACACAGGGGGTCAGTAATTTAGCTATGGGCCCCCCATACCCTCACACAGGGGGTCAGTAATTTAGCTATGGGCCCCCCATACCCTCACACGGGGGTTCAGTAATTTAGCTATGGGCCCCCCATACCCTCACACAGGGGGTCAGTAATTTAGCTATGGGCCCCCCATACCCTCACACACGGGGTCAGTGATTTAGCTATGGGCCCCCCCATACCCTCACACACGGGGTCAGTGATTTAGCTATGGGCCCCCCCATACCCTCACACAGGGGGTCAGTAACTTAGCTATGGGCCCCCCATACCCTCACACACGGGGTCAGTGATTTAGCTATGGGCCCCCCCATAGCCTCACACACGGGGTCAGTGATTTAGCTATGGGCCCCCCCATACCCTCACACACGGGGTCAGTGATTTAGCTATGGGCCCCCCATACCCTCACACAGGGGGTCAGTAATTTAGCTAGTGATTACATTTCCAGGGTTTTGTGTTAAACGCCCGGCAATGAGTTAATCTTTTTTCCACATGATGCCACCGGGAGCAGGAGTAGGACAGTTATATGCCACAGCTCAGAGGGAGAATGGAGATTAATATCACCCATTCCAGCATGGACACTTATTATTTACCAGGAACATGGGAATGGATTTGTCCAGGACGCATTACCGCCCTCTGTGTTACTTACCAGCGGGAGCGAGCCTTAAATATTACATCCCACCCCCCGACCAATCACTTCAAAGGGGACTTTACAAACACAAGCAGCGGGCCGTGGGGTATTCTGTGAATATTTCTACAGATGTTTCGTGGCTTTTAGTCCATTTCAAAAAAAATCTCGACTTTGCTTGGCTCCCTAATTCATTAAAGTCAGTGTGTGTTGTGTATAAATCTTTATTATTCTTATAATATCCATTTCTGCCTGACGTAGAAGTGCTGCTCCCTACAGACCCAGTGTGCAGCAAACAATGCGTCTTTATCAGGGACCAACACATTCACACTGACTCACGCTTCTCTCAGTGGGAACAAGTGTTCATTATAACTCGCCGTATTGTACACATTTTAAATCCGTCATGAGATATTTGGCATGGTGCATCAAGTCATCGCCGTGTCATGTCCGCCTCTGTAAAGTTCACTGTGTGAGATGTACAAATATATGACTCTGACAGCATTATTCTGGGTGTGGTGAGTCTTCTACCACTTGATCATTAAAGTAAAATATGTTGGCAAAAAATGTTCTGTTCAACTGAAAAATTGCATGAAATGTAGACCTTTTCATTAGAAATACTTTAATAAAAGAATATAATTATAATATAATATAATTGCTCTATATAGCTCTATCAGGGGGCGGACATGTTGCATAGAATCTTTGCTCTGTATAGCTCTAACAAGGGGCGGACATGTTGTTTAGAATCTTTGCTCTGTATAGCTGTATCAGGGGGCGGACATGTTGTTTAGAATCTTTGCTCTGTACAGCTCTATCTGGGGGTGGACATGTTTAGAATCTTTGCTCTGTATAGCTCTATCAGGAGGTGGACATGTTGTTTAGAATCTTTGCTCTGTATAGCTCTACCTGGGGGTGGACATGTTGTTTGGAATCTTTGCTCTGTATAGCTTTATCAGGGGGTGGGCATGTTGTTTAGAATCTTTGCTCTGTATAGCTCTATCGGTGGGTGGGCATGTTGTTTAGAATCTTTGCTCTGTATAGCTCTATCGGGGGTGGGCATGTTGTTTAGAATCTTTGCTCTGTATAGCTCTATCAGGGGGTGGGCATGTTGTTTAGAATCTTTGCTCTGTATAGCTCTATCAGGGGTGGACATGTTGTTTAGAATCTTTGCTCTGTATAGCACTATCAGGTGGCGGACATGTTGTTTAGAATCTTTGCTCTCTATAGCTCTATCAGGGGGTGGACATGTTGTTTAGAATCTTTGCTCTGTATAGCTCTATCAGGGGGCGGACATGTTGTTTAGAATCTTTGCTCTGTATAGCTCTATCAGGAAGCGGACATGTTGTTTAGAATCTTTGCTCTGTATGGCTCTATCAGGGCACGGACATGTTGTTTAGAATCTTTGCTCTGTATAGCTCTATCAGGGCACGGACATGTTGTTTAGAATCTTTGCTCTGTATAGCTCTATCAGGAAGCGGACATGTTGTTTAGAATCTTTGCTCTGTATAGCTCTATCAGGGCATGGACATGTTGTTTAGAATCTTTGCTCTGTATAGCTCTATCAGGAGTGGACATGTTTAGAATCTTTGCTCTGTATAGCTCTATCAGGAGCGGACATGTTGTTTAGAATCTTTGCTCTGTATAGCTCTATCAGGAGTGGACATGTTTAGAATCTTTGCTCTGTGTAGCTCTATCAGGGGGCAGACATGTTGTTTAGAATCTTTGCTCTGTATAGCTCTATCAGGGGAGGACATGTTGTTTAGAATCTTTGCTCTGTATAGCTCTATCAGGTGGCGGACATGTAGTTCATCTTTGATTGGCCTTATGATTCTAATCTTGGATAATCAAGGAAAGATTCTTAACAACATGTTCGCCCCAAAATAGACCTATACAGCAAAAAAAGCTCAATAAGACACTTTAATTGTATTCTTTTACTAAAACATTTCTATTTAAAATGTCTACACTTAATGTTATCTGTTTAAACAGAATATAGTTTTATGTTGCCAGTAATGAAAACATATTAAAACCCCAATCTGCTTCCATCTTGCTGTTCTGCTTGACTTAGGAGACTGAGCCAATTATTTATTAAAAAATAATCCTTTTACAACAAGCAGGGAGCTCGCTGGAAATCTCTGTATTATGATGGATGCACACGCCTGTCCCCTCCCTTCCTGTTTTGGAGCAAGTGTATGATTTATCCTAAATGTCAGCGATGTGCCTGTGATTTACCTGAACAGATAGTGGCTAATAATGATTATTCCGTTTATCTGTATTTATGTGCTGTGTAATTAGACAAGGTGACTGAGGCAGATCATCATCTGATCTGTTTACACACAGGCTGGACTTGTGAGGCAAATTGTATTCAAATCAAGTCTATGGGACATATTTTGCCTAAACCTTGATTTGTTTTTATGCAACAAAATACAAAACCTGTTGATATGGAGGTTTGGTAGGAACAATTAGTGCCAAGGATTCAGCAGACGGCGTCATTTATCTGCTAGAGGAAGACTCATTGGGAGTTATGCTTTATAAGCAGACTGCGTCATTTATCTGCTAGAGGAAGACTCATTGGGAGTTATGCTTTATAAGCAGACTGCGTCATTTATCTGCTAGAGGAAGACTCATTGGGAGTTTTGCTTTATAAGCAGACTGCGTCATTTATCTGCTAGAGGAAGACTCATTGGGAGTTATGCTTTATAAGCAGACGGCGTCATTTATCTGCTAGAGGAAGACTCATTGGGAGTTATGCTTTATAAGCAGACGGCGTCATTTATCTGCTAGAGGAAGACTCATTGGGAGTTATGCTTTATAAGCAGACGGCGTCATTTATCTGCTAGAGGAAGACTCATTGGGAGTTATGCTTTATAAGCAGACTGCGTCATTTATCTGCTAGAGGAAGACTCATTGGGAGTTATGCTTTATAAGCAGACGGCGTCATTTATCTGCTAGAGGAAGACTCATTGGGAGTTATGCTTTATAAGCAGACTGCGTCATTTATCTGCTAGAGGAAGACTCATTGGGAGTTATGCTTTATAAGCAGACTGCGTCATTTATCTGCTAGAGGAAGACTCATTGGGAGTTATGCTTTATAAGCAGACGACGTCATTTATCTGCTAGAGGAAGACTCATTGGGAGTTATGCTTTATAAGCAGACGACGTCATTTATCTGCTAGAGGAAGACTCATTGGGAGTTATGCTTTATAAGCAGACGGCGTCATTTATCTGCTAGAGGAAGACTCATTGGGAGTTATGCTTTATAAGCAGACGACGTCATTTATCTGCTAGAGGAAGACTCATTGGGAGTTATGCTTTATAAGCAGACGGCGTCATTTATCTGCTAGAGGAAGACTCATTGGGAGTTTTGATCCCTGTGATTGGCCGGTTTGATGGGCTTGTGGCTCCTTGGTCCTGCTCTGTGGCTTTTCCTTGTCATTAGATTTTATAACAGAAATTCCAGGAAAGTTGTGTTCTTCACTTGCGATCTTTGACACACACCCCCAGACAAGCAGCGCAAAGCTCGCCAGTCACATCACATTAGCGTTTTGCAGGAAGTGATCAGACGCGGTGAAGGAGAAGGTGAAGGACTGGTACGCTGCGCTCTGCAAAATCATTACAATATCCCTGATTCATCGAGAAGCAAAGCCCCCCAGCCCATCACAAAATGCGGCATGAATAACCTTCTGTGTCAGCCGCTGCCAGGCAGAGAGCCCGTCTGAGATGGGCTGACATAATTTAACAAACGAGTTTGACATTCGAGGAGTGAGGAAATCACTAATATTTAGCCTTCCATGCACGACTATGTATAACAAACACACTGGATCCCACTAAGTATACAGCCCACTCTGGACACTGCAGTTTACCTAAGATATATACCCTGACATTACCCTGCGATCCCGCTGATTGGAAGGGGCTCTGTAAACCTAAACATCGCTTATATTGTATGAATAAAAAAATAATCTATACAATGTGTCGGCAGAAATGCAGCAAATGCATAAAATAAGATAATATAGGTTTTAAATGTTTGTGGAGTCTCCTGCTTATGACATCACCTGTCTCCTGCTTATGACATCACCTGTCTCCTGCTTATGACATCACCTGTCTCCTGCTTATGACATCACCTGTCTCCTGCTTATGACATCACCTGTCTCCTGCTTATGACATCACCTGTCTCCTGCTTATGACATCACCTGTCTCCTGCTTATGACATCACATGTCTCCTGCTTATGACATCACCTGTCTCCTGCTTATGACATCACCTGTCTCCTGCTTATGACATCACCTGTCTCCTGCTTATGACATCACCTGTCTCCTGCTGATATCACCTGTCTCCTGCTGATATCACCTGTCTCCTGCTGATATCACCTGTCTCCTGCTTATGACATCACCTTCCTCCTGCTTATGACATCACCTTCCTCCTGCTGATGACATCACCTGCCTCCTGCTGATGACATCACCTGCCTCCTGCTGATGACATCACCTGCCTCCTGCTGATGACATCACCTGTCTCCTGCTGATGACATCACCTGTCTCCTGCTTATGACATCACCTGTGGCTTGATATGCAAATGAACTCATTTTCAGTGGGAAATGTGTAGTTTGCATATCAAGCCACAGGTGATGTCATCAGCAGGAGACAGGTGATGTCATCAGCAGGAGACACATTTAACACATCTATATTTATCTTTGTTTGCATTTTGTGAACACAATGTATTCTCTTCACAGTATTAGCAATGGTTCAAATGAGGTAGTTTACATGTGACCTCACTCAGTGACGCCATGACCATCTGCTTTATAGAGACATTTTAGGAAGAGTGATGTCATTCTGTGTTAGAATAATTAGCGAAGCTGGTATATTGATGTATGTGAGTAGACTGAGGCATTATCTGAATTCAGATAGACTCTCTCCTTATTATATATATATATATATATACTGGATCCTGCAGCGTTCTATATATTCCAGAGTATGAGTATCAGAGTACTTATAAACCAGCTAGACGTGACGCGCGTTGACACTCTCCTTATTATATATATATATATATATACTGGATCCTGCAGCGTTCTATATATTCCAGAGTATGAGTATCAGAGTACTTATAAACCAGCTAGACGTGACGCGCGTTGACACTCTCCTTATTATATATATATATATATATATACTGGATCCTGCAGCGTTCTATATATTCCAGAGTATGAGTATCAGAGTACTTATAAACCAGCTAGACGTGACGCGCGTTGACACTCTCCTTATTATATATATATATACTGGATCCTGCAGCGTTCTATATATTCCAGAGTATGAGTATCAGAGTACTTATAAACCAGCTAGACGTGACGCGCGTTGACACTCTCCTTATTATATATATATATATATATATATACTGGATCCTGCAGCGTTCTATATATTCCAGAGTATAAGTATCAGAGTACTTCTAAACCAGCTAGACGTGACGCGCGTTGACACTCTCCTTATTATATATATATATATATATATACTGGATCCTGCAGCGTTCTATATATTCCAGAGTATGAGTATCAGAGTACTTATAAACCAGCTAGACGTGACGCGCGTTGACACTCTCCTTATTATATATATATATACTGGATCCTGCAGCGTTCTATATATTCCAGAGTATGAGTATCAGAGTACTTATAAACCAGCTAGACGTGACGCGCGTTGACACTCTCCTTATTATATATATATATACTGGATCCTGCAGCGTTCTATATATTCCAGAGTATGAGTATCAGAGTACTTATAAACCAGCTAGACGTGACGCGCGTTGACACTCTCCTTATTATATATATATATATATATATATACTGGATCCTGCAGCGTTCTATATATTCCAGAGTATGAGTATCAGAGTACTTCTAAACCAGCTAGACGTGACGCGCGTTGACACTCTGATAAAGGTTCAACTCAACATACCCCAATCAGGCTTAACTCTGGGCATAGAACTGCAGACAACTCCGCACTTTGGCTAGCCAATATGGCACAAAATTGGCATTTACTCTATGGGGAGGACCGAGGCTATTTCCATAGCACTCTATGAGGAGGACCGAGGCTATTTCCATAGCAATCTATGGGGAGGACCGAGGCTATTTCCATAGCACTCTATGGGGAGGACCGAGGCTATTTCCATAGCAATCTATGGGGAGGACCGAAGCTATTTCCATAGCAATCTATGGGGAGGACCGAGGCTATTTCCATAGCAATCTATGGGGAGGACCGAGGCTATTTCCATAGCAATCTATGGGGTGGACCGAGGCTATTTCCATAGCAATCTATGGGGAGGACCGAGGCTATTTCCATAGCACTCTATGGGGAGGACCGAGGCTATTTCCATAGCACTCTATGGGGAGGACCGAGGCTATTTCCATAGCACTCTATGGGGAGGACCGAGGCTATTTCCATAGCACTCTATGGGGAGGACCGAGGCTATTTCCATAGCACTCTATGGGGTGGACCGAGGCTATTTCCATAGCACTCTATGGGGTGGACCGAGGCTATTTCCATAGCACTCTATGGGGAGCACCGAGGCTATTTCCATAGCACTCTATGGGGAGCACCGAGGCTATTTCCATAGCACTCTATGGAGTGGACCGAGGCTATTTCCATAGCACTCTATGGGGAGGACCGAGGCTATTTCCGTAGCACTCTATGGGGAGCACCGAGGCTATTTCCATAGCACTCTACGGGGAGCACCGAGGCTATTTCCATAGCACTCTACGGGGAGGACCGAGGCTATTTCCATAGCACTCTATGGGGAGGACCGAGGCTATTTCCATAGCACTCTATGGGGAGGACCGAGGCTATTTCCATAGCACTCTATGGGGAGGACCGAGGCTATTTCCATAGCACTCTATGGGGAGGACCGAGGCTATTTCCATAGCAATCTATGGGGTGGACCGAGGCTATTTCCATAGCACTCTATGGGGAGGACCGAGGCTATTTCCATAGCAATCTATGGGGTGGACCGAGGCTATTTCCATAGCACTCTATGGGGAGGACCGAGGCTATTTCCATAGCACTCTATGGGGAGGACCGAAGCTATTTCCATAGCACTCTATGGAGTGGACCGAGGCTATTTCCATAGCAATCTATGGGGAGGACCGAGGCTATTTCCATAGCACTCTATGGGGAGGACCGAGGCTATTTCCGTAGCAATCTATGGGGAGGACCGAGGCTATTTCCATAGCACTCTATGGGGAGGACCGAGGCTATTTCCATAGCAATCTATGGGGAGGACCGAGGCTATTTCCATAGCACTCTATGGGGTGGACCGAGGCTATTTCCATAGCACTCTATGGAGTGGACCGAGGCTATTTCCATAGCACTCTATGGAGTGGACCGAGGCTACCCATTGAAAAAAAGGCTTAAAATGTCACCATATTATAGTGGCACACTATCAAATTAATATTGTGGCACTTTAATATTATGATCATTTATGCATTTTTTACATTTTTAATGATGTTTATATATACTGTGATTGCATTTATATAGCACTGTCACTTTAAGTGTTAACTGACTCGTTATTGATTACACTGACCTTTCTCTAGTGTATATAAATACCTTAAAGTCCAAGCATTGTCACTGGCGGTTGTGGAATAAAACTTCATTGTGTGAATTCTAGATTAATAATCCTACTGGAAGATACATAGAAACGGCAGAGACTCAATAATAGAAACGGCAGAGTCTGCGTGAATTCTAGATTAATAATCCTACACTAAAATACATAGAAACGGCAGGGTCTGCGTGAATTCTAGATTAATAATCCTACACTAAAATACATAGAAACGGCAGAGTCTGCGTGAATTCTAGATTAATAATCCTACACTAAAATACACAGAAACGTCAGATTCTGCGTGAATTCTAGATTAATAATCCTACACTAAAATACATAGAAACGGCTGAGTCTGCGTGAATTCTAGATTAATAATCCTACACTAAAATACATAGAAACGGCAGAGTCTGCGTGAATTCTAGATTAATAATCCTACACTAAAATACATAGAAACGGCAGGGTCTGCGTGAATTCTAGATTAATAATCCTTCACTAAAATACATAGAAACGGCAGAGTCTGCGTGAATTCTAGATTAATAATCCTACACTAAAATACATAGAAACGGCAGAGTCTGTGTGAATTCTAGATTAATAATCCTACACTAAAATACACAGAAACGTCAGATTCTGCGTGACTTCTAGATTAATAATCCTACACTAAAATACATCGAAACGGCAGAGTGTGCGTGAATTCTAGATTAATAATCCTACACTAAAATACATCGAAATGGCAGAGTCTGCGTGAATTCTAGATTAATAATCCTACACTAAAATACATAGAAACGGCAGAGTCTGCGTGAATTATAGATTAATAATCCTACACTAAAATACATAGAAACGGCAGAGTCTGCGTGAATTCTAGATTAATAATCCTACACTAAAATACATAGAAACGGCAGGGTCTGCGTGAATTCTAGATTAATAATCCTACACTAAAATACATAGAAACGGCAGAGTCTGCGTGAATTCTAGATTAATAATCCTACACTAAAATACATAGAAACGGCAGAGTCTGCGTGACTTCTAGATTAATAATCCTACACTAAAATACATAGAAACGGCAGAGTCTGCGTGAATTCTAGATTAATAATCCTACACTAAAATACATAGAAACGGCAGAGTCTGCGTGAATTCTAGATTAATAATCCTACACTAAAATACATAGAAACGGCAGAGTCTGCGTGAATTCTAGATTTATAATCCTACAATAAAATACATCGAAACGGCAGAGTCTGCGTGAATTCTAGATTAATAATCCTACTCTAAAATACACAGAAACGTCAGATTCTGCGTGAATTCTAGATTAATAATCCTACACTAAAATACATAGAAACGGCAGAGTCTGCGTGAATTCTAGATTCATAATCCTACACTAAAATACATAGAAACGGCAGAGTCTGCGTGAATTCTAGATTAATAATCCTACAATAAAATACATAGAAACGGCAGAGTCTGCGTGCATTCTAGATTAATAATCCTACAATAAAATACATAGAAACGGCAGAGTCTGCGTGAATTCTAGATTAATAATCCTACACTAAAATACACAGAAACGGCTGAGTCTGCGTGAATTCTAGATTATTAATCCTACACTAAAATACACAGAAACGGCAGAGTCTGCGTGAATTCTAGATTAATAATCCTACACTAAAATACATAGAAACGGCAGAGTCTGCGTGAATTCTAGATTAATAATCCTACACTAAAATACATAGAAACGGCTGAGTCTGCGTGAATTCTAGATTCATAATCCTACACTAAAATACATAGAAACGGCAGAGTCTGTGTGAATTCTAGATTAATAATCTTACACTAAAATACATAGAAACCGGAGAGTCTGCGTGAATTCTAGATTAATAATCCTACACTAAAATACATAGAAACGGCAGAGTCTGCGTGAATTCTAGATTAATAATCCTACACTAAAATACATAGAAACGGCTGAGTCTGCGTGAATTCTAGATTAATAATCCTACACTAAAATACATAGAAACGGCAGAGTCTGCGTGAATTCTAGATTAATAATCCTACACTAAAATACATAGAAACGGCAAAGTCTGCGTGAATTCTAGATTAATAATCCTACACTAAAATACATAGAAACGGCTGAGTCTGCGTGAATTCTAGATTAATAATCCTACACTAAAATACACAGAAATGGCAGAGTCTGCGGGAATTCTAGAGCAGTAATTCCACTTTTCATGTTTGTTCCTTTTAGAACTTTTTGGAGCCTCTCCCAAAGATTTAACACCGTGGTGGGGGATACAGAAGTCGGTGTGTATTTTGCATGTTAACATCTCTTTGCCTCTTATTAAATTATAATAAAACTGAGAGCACAGTCTGGTGAGAGGAATATGTGCGCAGGCCGGACCGCCTGTTTGTGCTGTGTTAAGGATGGTGGTCCTGCTCTTTCAGACAGGGCTCTCAGGTCTGTGCCATTGAAAAGGATCTGCTCCCAGGAGAAGTAATGACAAAGTGCTGACTCTGGGACTATGGTAATGTGCGGTTTAACCCCTCCAATGTCTGGTCCGTCCTGTCAGCGGTGTGTGTAACAGAGGGCCAGTTTGCAGAGTCAGCTGCTACCCTTGCTTTGCAGTAATCTGTTAAAGTGATTGGTGACTGGAGATTTAAACTGTTATCTCTGCATTCAACCTCTTTAATCTCTTAATGAGATTGGCGGCATTATCCCCTGACACCCGTCTGTCTGTGCTGAGGAGAGACTGCTGCTAATTACAAGTCACAATTGGCAAAAACAACCATAAACCCTTGTTTAGAAATAAGCAGCAGGAATGTCAGCACTGCGCTAATAAGCAGCAGGAATGTCAGCACTGCGCTAATAAGCAGCCGGAATGTCAGCACTGCGCTAATAAGCAGCAGGAATGTCAGCACTGCGCTAATAAGCAGCAGGAATGTCAGCACTGCGCTAATAAGCAGCAGGAATGTCAGCACTGCGCTAATAAGCAGCAGGAATGTCAGCACTGCGCTAATAAGCAGCAGGAATGTCAGCACTGCGCTAATAAGCAGCAGGAATGTCAGCACTGCGCTAATAAGCAGCAGAAATGTCAGCACTGCGCTAATAAGCAGCAGGAATGTCAGCACCGCGCTAATAAGCAGCAGGAATGTCAGCACTGCGCTAATAAGCAGCAGGAATGCCAGCACCTCGGTTATAAGCAGCAGGAATGCCAGCACCGCGCTTATAAGCAGCAGGAATGCCAGCACCGCGCTTATAAGCAGCAGGAATGTCAGCACTGCGCTAATAAGCAGCAGGAATGTCAGCACCGCGCTTATAAGCAGCAGGAATATGATTATGCGACCTCCTCACAGTTTTTTTGCATGTATTATTTTGGTCACTTTTGTTTCCGCTGTCTGATGTGCCGGCTTCTTCATCGCGTGTTGGTCCAGCCTGCTCACGGACACCATGTAACACTCTCGTCTGGGTTTACATTACGCCTGCACCCACTCTACTTACCAACGCATTTTCAGCCTGATCTGCCTTTGGCAACTCTTCCCTTCTACCAGAAATAATCCTTCCCCCATTCTTCAGGGATATAAACATATACTGTCTGCATTTAGCTAAATACTTGTCTGATATAACTAACCGCACCATATGCCCCTAATATTTACCTTCCTTTAGTTTGTGTCGTTCTAATTGGGATGAGTACGTTTCCACCCCGTTATCTATATATATATAAATTAATAAACATACGGCTTTATTCATGAAAGTGAATATATCCACCTTGGCCCCGTCGGCATTAAGATTGAAGTTCCCATCTCCATTCCCAGCGGCTCTCTCTTGGTGGACAAACCTTTCATAGTATGCTGTAAGCAGCATCTTCGGTTTCCCCTCTTTTCACCTCCTCCATAAACATGTTATGGGACACGGAGTTCAGACCTGAAGCTATAAGTTTGAGTGATCACAGTCCCTGTGTTTTATAGCGGCCCCTCATGAGCGGGGGCTACATTCAGTTTGCCATTTATGGGCACAATCTTAATTATGTAAATCTTCCATCGTGACATACTGTAAACTCTCTGTGAAAAGCAGGCTCATGGCCAGCGTAATAGACTGCAAAGCAGGGGTAAGATGTGACTGCTAAATGTTTCAGGAAACTCTCCAAGTGTCTCATTAGGAGTGAGGTTCTCCCTCGGAGCTCTGGAACCTGGGATCATGCACACACTGTTAATAACCGTTGTATTGTCCATTGGCTTTCTGTATACTTGTGTTTTTAGGAAGTTATTAGTGTGTCCCTAGGAGGAATATTTGGGGTGACTTGGCTTTCTCATCCCCTTCCCTGATTGTGTGTTTAATGGTATTATTCATAAGCTGAGCTGCTGTGTAATTTGGGAGGAGGGGGGGGGGGGGGGGGTCACTATAATTAGCATCCCTTGGTTTTCTTTGATCAGTTCAGTGAATGATCTGATTGTTCAGTCTCTCTCCTCCGGTTATCCAACGTATCAGAGCGTGTGACCAGGGCTGTGGGGAACTGTACTAAAGAGCTTGATGCCCCATGACACCACATCACGTTTACCTGTGAGACTCGTTACACTGCTGTCTCACACGGTCCAGCCAAGGGCTGAATGGAGCCAGTGAATCTCTCATCACCATACAATACAAGGGCCAGGGAACTGGCATGTCTAGGACAAGCAGCAGAACATTTAGGAGCCAGCAGTAGGGATTTTAGGAGCCAGAGTTTTTGGAAACTTGACATGATTAGTCAGTGAGGTGCATATATACTTTTACAGGTGGAGGAGATCTGGTTAGGAAAGCATTGTGACTGCAAACACACAGCTGGAGAAAAGGCAGTATTAATCCTTCTGTGACATAAATCTGAAAATTAACTAATCCCATTAACTGAAACTTCACATGTTCTTGTTACGCTTTGCTTTAGGGGGTTATTTTGGTGGCAAATTTGCTGTTGGTGGCTAGTTTCCCCGTTGGTGGGTGAGTGGTGGGATTCCCCGTGGGTGGCTAGTTTCCCCGTTGGTGGGTGAGTGGTGGGATTCCCCGTGGGTGGCTAGTTTCCCCGTTGGTGGGTGAGTGGTGGGATTCCCCGTGGGTGGCTAGTTTCCCCGTTGGTGGGTGAGTGGTGGGATTCCCCGTGGGTGGCTAGTTTCCCCGTTGGTGGGTGAGTGGTGGGATTCCCCGTGGGTGGCTAGTTTCCCCGTTGGTGGGTGAGTGGTGGGATTCCCCGTGGGTGGCTAGTTTCCCGTTGGTGGGTGAGTGGTGGGATTCCCCATGGGTGGCTAGTTTCCCCGTTGGTGGGTGAGTGGTGGGATTCCCCGTGGGTGGCTAGTTTCCCCGTTGGTGGGTGAGTGGTGGGATTCCCCGTGGGTGGCTAGTTTCCCCGTTGGTGGGTGAGTGGTGGGATTCCCCATGGGTGGCTAGTTTCCCCGTTGGTGGGTGAGTGGTGGGATTCCCCGTGGGTGGCTAGTTTCCCGTTGGTGGGTGAGTGGTGGGATTCCCCGTGGGTGGCTAGTTTCCCCGTTGGTGGGTGAGTGGTGGGATTCCCCATGGGTGGCTAGTTTCCCGTTGGTGGGTGAGTGGTGGGATTCCCCGTGGGTGGCTAGTTTCCCCGTTGGTGGGTGAGTGGTGGGATTCCCCATGGGTGGCTAGTTTCCCCGTTGGTGGGTGAGTGGTGGGATTCCCCGTGGGTGGCTAGTTTCCCCGTTGGTGGGTGAGTGGTGGGATTCCCCGTGGGTGGCTAGTTTCCCGTTGGTGGGTGAGTGGTGGGATTCCCCGTGGGTGGCTAGTTTCCCCGTTGGTGGGTGAGTGGTGGGATTCCCCATGGGTGGCTAGTTTCCCGTTGGTGGGTGAGTGGTGGGATTCCCCGTGGGTGGCTAGTTTCCCCGTTGGTGGGTGAGTGGTGGGATTCCCCGTGGGTGGCTAGTTTCCCCGTTGGTGGGTGAGTGGTGGGATTCCCCGTGGGTGGCTAGTTTCCCGTTGGTGGGTGAGTGGTGGGATTCCCCGTGGGTGGCTAGTTTCCCCGTTGGTGGGTGAGTGGTGGGATTCCCCGTGGGTGGCTAGTTTCCCGTTGGTGGGTGAGTGGTGGGATTCCCCGTGGGTGGCTAGTTTCCCGTTGGTGGGTGAGTGGTGGGATTCCCCGTGGGTGGCTAGTTTCCCCGTTGGTGGGTGAATGGTGGGATTCCCCGTGGGTGGCTAGTTTCCCCGTTGGTGGGTGAGTGGTGGGATTCCCCGTGGGTGGCTAGTTTCCCCGTTGGTGGGTGAGTAGTGGGATTCCCCGTGGGTGGCTAGTTTCCCCGTTGGTGGGTGAGTGGTGGGATTCCCCGTGGGTGGCTAGTTTCCCCGTTGGTGGGTGAGTGGTGGGATTCCCCGTGGGTGGCTAGTTTCCCCGTTGGTGGGTGAGTGGTGGGATTCCCCGTGGGTGGCTAGTTTCCCTGTTGGTGGGTGAGTAGTGGGATTCCCCGTGGGTGGCTAGTTTCCCGTTGGTGGGTGAGTGGTGGGATTCCCCGTGGGTGGCTAGTTTCCCCGTTGGTGGGTGAGTGGTGGGATTCCCCGTGGGTGGCTAGTTTCCCCGTTGGTGGGTGAGTGGTGGGATTCCCCGTGGGTGGCTAGTTTCCCCGTTGGTGAGTGAGTGGTGGGATTCCCCGTGGGTGGCTAGTTTCCCCGTTGGTGGGTGAGTGGTGGGATTCCCCGTGGGTGGCTAGTTTCCCCGTTGGTGGGTGAGTGGTGGGATTCCCCGTGGGTGGCTAGTTTCCCCGTTGGTGGGTGAGTGGTGGGATTCCCCGTGGGTGGCTAGTTTCCCCGTTGGTGAGTGAGTGGTGGGATTCCCCGTGGGTGGCTAGTTTCCCCGTTGGTGGGTGAGTGGTGGGATTCCCCGTGGGTGGCTAGTTTCCCCGTTGGTGGGTGAGTGGTGGGATTCCCCGTGGGTGGCTAGTTTCCCCGTTGGTGGGTGAGTGGTGGGATTCCCCGTGGGTGGCTAGTTTCCCCGTTGGTGGGTGAGTAGTGGGATTCCCCGTGGGTGGCTAGTTTCCCCGTTGGTGGGTGAGTGGTGGGATTCCCCGTGGGTGGCTAGTTTCCCCGTTGGTGGGTGAGTGGTGGGATTCCCCGTGGGTGGCTAGTTTCCCCGTTGGTGGGTGAGTGGTGGGATTCCCCGTGGGTGGCTAGTTTCCCCGTTGGTGGGTGAGTGGTGGGATTCCCCGTGGGTGGCTAGTTTCCCCGTTGGTGGGTGAGTGGTGGGATTCCCCGTGGGTGGCTAGTTTCCCCATTGGTGGGTGAGTGGTGGGATTCCCCGTGGGTGGCTAGTTTCCCCATTGGTGGGTGAGTGGTGGGATTCCCCGTGGGTGGCTAGTTTCCCCGTTGGTGGGTGAGTGGTGGGATTCCCCGTGAGTGGCTAGTTTCCCCGTTGGTGGGTGAGTAGTGGGATTCCCCGTGGGTGGCTAGTTTCCCCGTTGGTGAGTGAGTGGTGGGATTCCCCGTGGGTGGCTAGTTTCCCCGTTGGTGAGTGAGTGGTGGGATTCCCCGTGGGTGGCTAGTTTCCCCGTTGGTGGGTGAGTGGTGGGATTCCCGTGGGTGGCTAGTTTCCCCGTTGGTGAGTGAGTGGTGGGATTCCCCGTGTGTGGCTAGTTTCCCCGTTGATGGGTGAGTGGTGGGATTCCCCGTTGGTGGGTGAGTGGTGGCATTCCCCGTTGGTGGGTGAGTGGTGGCATTCCCCGTTGGTGGGTGAGTGGTGGGATTCCCCGTTGGTGGGTGAGTGGTGGCATTCCCCGTTGGTGGGTGAGTGGTGGCATTCCCCGTTGGTGGGTGAGTGGTGGCTAGTTTCCCCGTTGATGGGTGAGTGGTGGCTAGTTTCCCCGTTGATGGGTGAGTGGTGGCATTCCCCGTTGGTGGGTGAGTGGTGGCATTCCCCGTTGGTGGGTGAGTGGTGGCATTCCCCGTTGATGGGTGAGTGGTGGCTAGTTTCCCCGTTGATGGGTGAGTGGTGGCATTCCCCGTTGGTGGGTGAGTGGTGGCATTCCCCGTTGGTGGGTGAGTGGTGGCATTCCCCGTTGGTGGGTGAGTGGTGGGATTCCCTGTTGGTGGGTGAGTGGTGGCATTCCCCGTTGGTGGGTGAGTGGTGGCGTTCCCCGTTGATGGGTGAGTGGTGGCTAGTTTCCCCATTGATGGGTGAGTGGTGGCTAGTTTCCCCGTTGATGGGTGAGTGGTGGGATTCCCTGTTGGTGGGTGAGTGGTGGCATTCCCCGTTGGTGGGTGAGTGGTGGCATTCCCCGTTGGTGGGTGAGTGGTGGCATTCCCTGTTGGTGGGTGAGTGGTGGCATTCCCCGTTGGTGGGTGAGTGGTGGCATTCCCCGTTGATGGGTGAGTGGTGGCATTCCCTGTTGGTGGGTGAGTGGTGGCATTCCCCGTTGATGGGTGAGTGGTGGCTAGTTTCCCCGTTGATGGGTGAGTGGTGGCTAGTTTCCCCGTTGATGGGTGAGTGGTGGCATTCCCCGTTGGTGGGTGAGTGGTGGGATTCCCTGTTGGTGGGTGAGTGGTGGCATTCCCCGTTGGTGGGTGAGTGGTGGCATTCCCCGTTGGGTGAGTGGTGGCATTCCCCGTTGATGGGTGAGTGGTGGCATTCCCTGTTGGTGGGTGAGTGGTGGCATTCCCCGTTGATGGGTGAGTGGTGGCATTCCCCGTTGGTGGGTGAGTGGTGGCATTCCCCGTTGATGGGTGAGTGGTGGCATTCCCCGTTGGTGGGTGAGTGGTGGCATTCCCTGTTGGTGGGTGAGTGGTGGCATTCCCTGTTGGTGGGTGAGTGGTGGCATTCCCCGTTGATGGGTGAGTGGTGGCATTCCCCGTTGATGGGTGAGTGGTGGGATTCCCTGTTGGTGGGTGAGTGGTGGCATTCCCCGTTGGTGGGTGAGTGGTGGCGTTCCCCGTTGATGGGTGAGTGGTGGCATTCCCCGTTGGTGGGTGAGTGGTGGCATTCCCCGTTGGTGGGTGAGTGGTGGCATTCCCCGTTGATGGGTGAGTGGTGGCATTCCCCGTTGGTGGGTGAGTGGTGGCATTCCCTGTGGGTGGGTGAGTGGTGGCATTCCCCGTTGATGGGCGAGTGGTGGCATTCCCCGTTGGTGGGTGAGTGGTGGCATTCCCCGTTGGTGGGTGAGTGGTGGCAGATATCTTCTAGTCTAAAGAGCTGAGTTCACCTGTGTGACTTCTCCCCATTTCTTCAGAAACACTTCCAGGGGTTTTGTATGAAGGGGTTTCCTGGGGCAGAAACATCCATGGTGACCTTTTCTGCCTCAGGATTGACCTTTGTACAGTATACACTTGTATACCCCCCTCCCCCCCACCTCCCTCCCCCAGTACCCCTTTCTTCACTCTTCACACTTGGCTTTCCTGCTTGCATGGGTCCTGCAGCCAGACTCATAGCAAAGAGCAACCTCCTGCTCAGTCACCATGGAAACTGGAGTATCACCATTATTATAATACTGATACTGCCCATCAAACTGCTCCCTGCTAATACCAAGACCTCCCATATCTCATAGCTGTCGGATTATTAATAACCATAAAAATATGAATTATTAATTATGAATCATAAGCAAATTTGAAAATTGATGATTCATATATATGGGTTCGACTAAAAATACTCATATCAAGAATTCGTTATGTATGTGAGAGTTTGGGTGACGTTTTTACAAAAGTAAATACAATGCAACAATTATGAATAAAATAATAATGAATTTATTGAATATAGAATAAAGATCAAACGGTAAGCAGAATAGCATAACAACAAAATACAGTATCAATAGATGTTACTCATAATTCACATGAATGACATAACATAAGTAAGTAGGACAAAACATGAATTATGCAGCTCTGTACCTATATCACATGCATGTAGAATAATTTACTATGCATTTTATTTAGCTACCACATATATTGATTATGATTAGTATTTAAAATGGTTGATGATAGTACACCATAATTACCTACAAATTACCAACATATACTCTGCTTAGGTAAGGTAATATTACTAAATCATATCACTACTCAAGGTGGCTATTTCTTAATCTGCTCGGTAAATGATAATGTATGTATCCTAGCTCAGACTTTAAGAATACAAATCTTAGATAATCTCTGGAGATTATATATTACATATTTGGGTAAATAGCTAGACTATAAGAACTTATGGTTCTTGGTAATATCTATAGGATATTCCTCTGGCTTTCTTCTGCAGAAAGGATGACAGATAAACACCAGGCTAAAACATATAGATCCCAGAAATTGGGGGATTTAAGTTTAATTTACCCAAATATATATGCTAATGTCATCCACAAAAAATGAGATTATGCTAGAAACAAATGACCACATTTATACATTACCGGCAGAGGTTGGTTTGCAGTTGAGACTCCTTCCATTGAAGAATTGAGTGATGGGAGTTACTCCTGGGACTTAGCTCAATACTATGTGTATGGAGATGTCTATTGTTATAATGAACATGTGCTATTAAAAGCCTCATATTCCTGAGTTCTCCCCAGAAGGAGAGAGACTCAGCCCTTTTCTAAAACATTCCCATCTCTCACCCTACTAGTGGCAGCTCTCCCAAAACCAGTCTCCCCCCCCCCCCCCCCCCCCCAGGTCTTTTCAGGTATCTCTGGTCCTCACTCTCAACCTCCAGTATCAACTTATCAACCAAACCTTATCTCAGACTCACACCCTGTTTCTGTAACTTCTAGCCAATTGAATGGATTGATGTGTTTAATGTAACTGAGACGATGTCATGATTTATAGCTATACCTGGGTTGTGAGTATAATATAAGACAATATATATGTTTAAATGTTTAAAAGTGTTAATACAATTTCAAATTAGAGTAAATATTCATCTTATTTTTATCATTGCACATTAAATAACTTATAATAAAATGTATATCACACTAAAAGCAATAAAAACAATATTCTAATTAATATGTAGGATTAATTATACTTTAAATATTTATTAGTGAAGGTGTGATATAATTATATATTTTAATGAGCGATTAGAATCAACTTGGTGTGTTTATAATAACCCTTGTTAGATTCTACAAATCTAAAAATCCAAATAATCTCAGTGTGCCTGTCAGTTTCTGCCAGTTTGGGTGGGCTAGCAAGTTGCAGAGAAGCCCCCCTTCTCCTCTAGTATGTACACAGCTGTGTCTGCATCAGTACAATGAGATGTGGCTTTAGAGTAATAAACCTTGCACAACAATGGCCACCTTATCTGTTCCGGTGATGCTATGAACTTATCAGTAAAATATTTGGTTACAGATCAGAGTTAGGAATGTGGAAGACTTTCCTTTTATCCTCAGAGACACAGAATAAGATTTTTACACACAGAAGGATGTCCAAAAACTGTCACAAAATGGAGGCTGCTTGCATCCCTCTTGTTATCCTAGGCTTCTGCTTTATTCATATGTACCAGTCTCGAGATTACTGTTCAATACCTCTGACATAGCGAACACAGGGCTCTCATAGCTGCCAACATCGGCCATGTTTCCATAGACACATATTTGTTCCACATGCTGCAGAAAGAGCATGTAAAGTGCAGCCCGGCAGTATGTAGGATGTATATACACACACACACACAATCCAATTCATGTAAAGTGCAGCCCGGCAGTATGTAGGATGTATATACACACACACACAATCCAATTCATGTAAAGTGCAGCCCGGCAGTATGTAGGATGTATACACACACACACAATCCAATTCATGTAAAGTGCAGCCCGGCAGTATGTAGGATGTATATACACAGACACACAATCCAATTCATGTAAAGTGCAGCCCGGCAGTATGTAGGATGTATATACACACACAATCCAATTCATGTAAAGTGCAGCCCGGCAGTATGTAGGATGTATATACACACACACACAATCCAATTCATGTAAAGTGCAGACCGGCAGTATGTAGGATGTATACACACACACACACACAATCCAATTCATGTAAAGTGCAGCCCGGCAGTATGTAGGATGTATATACACACACACAATCCAATTCATGTAAAGTGCAGCCTGGCAGTATGTAGGATGGATATACACACACACACACACAATCCAATTCATGTAAAGTGCAGCCTGGCAGTATGTAGGATGTATATATACACACACACACAATCCAATTCATGTAAAGTGCAGCCTGGCAGTATGTAGGATGTATATACACACACACACACAATCCAATTCATGTAAAGTGCAGCCCTGCAGTATGTAGGATGTATATACACACACACACACAATCCAATTCATGTAAAGTGCAGCCCGGCAGTATGTAGGATGTATACACACACACACAATCCAATTCATGTAAAGTGCAGCCCGGCAGTATGTAGGATGTATATACACACACACACAATCCAATTCATGTAAAGTGCAGCCCGGCAGTATGTAGGATGTATATACACACACACACAATCCAATTCATGTAAAGTGCAGCCTGGCAGTATGTAGGATGTATATACACACACAATCCAATTCATGTAAAGTGCAGCCATACAGTATGTAGGATGTATACACACACACAATCCAATTCATGTAAAGTGCAGCCCGGCAGTATGTAGGATGTATATACACACAGACACAATCCAATTCATGTAAAGTGCAGCCTGGCAGTATGTAGGATGTATACACACACACACAATCCAATTCATGTAAAGTGCAGCCCGGCAGAATGTAGGATGTATATATACACACACAATCCAATTCATGTAAAGTGCAGCCCGGCAGTATGTAGGATGTATATACACACACACACAATCCAATTCATGTAAAGTGCAGCCTGGCAGTATGTAGGATGTATATACACACACAATCCAATTCATGTAAAGTGCAGCCATACAGTATGTAGGATGTATATACACACACACACAATCCAATTCATGTAAAGTACAGCCCGGCAGTATGTAGGATGTATATACACACACACACAATCCAATTCATGTAAAGTGCAGCCCGGCAGAATGTAGGATGTATATACACACGCACACAAATCCAATTCATGTAAAGTGCAGCCCGGCAGTATGTAGGATGTATATACACACACACACACACACACACTCACACAATCCAATTCATGTAAAGTGCAGCCCGGCAGTATGTAGGATGTATATACACACACACAATCCAATTCATGTAAAGTGCAGCCTGGCAGTATGTAGGATGTATATACACACACACAATCCAATTCATGTAAAGTGCAGCCTGGCAGTATGTAGGATGTATATACACACACACACACAATCCAATTCATGTAAAGTGCAGCCCGGCAGTATGTAGGATGTATATACACACAGACACAATCCAATTCATGTAAAGTGCAGACCGGCAGTATGTAGGATGTATACACACACGCACACACAATCCAATTCATGTAAAGTGCAGCCCGGCAGTATGTAGGATGTATATACACACACACACAATCCAATTCATGTAAAGTGCAGCCTGGCAGTATGTAGGATGGATATACACACACACACACACAATCCAATTCATGTAAAGTGCAGCCTGGCAGTATGTAGGATGTATATATACACACACACACAATCCAATTCATGTAAAGTGCAGCCTGGCAGTATGTAGGATGTATATACACACACACACAATCCAATTCATGTAAAGTGCAGCCCGGCAGTATGTAGGATGTATACACACACACACAATCCAATTCATGTAAAGTGCAGCCCGGCAGTATGTAGGATGTATATACACACAAACACACAATCCAATTCATGTAAAGTGCAGCCCGGCAGTATGTAGGATGTATACACACACACACAATCCAATTCATGTAAAGTGCAGCCCGGCAGTATGTAGGATGTATATACACACACACACAATCCAATTCATGTAAAGTGCAGCCCGGCAGTATGTAGGATGTATATACACAGACACACACAATCCAATTCATGTAAAGTGCAGCCTGGCAGTATGTAGGATGTATATACACACACACACACAATCCAATTCATGTAAAGTGCAGCCTGGCAGTATGTAGGATGTATATACACAGACACACAATCCAATTCATGTAAAGTTCAGCCCGGCAGTATGTAGGATGTATATACACACGCACACAATCCAATTCATGTAAAGTGCAGCCTGGCAGTATGTAGGATGTATATACACACACACAATCCAATTCATGTAAAGTGCAGCCTGGCAGTATGTAGGATGTATATACACACACACACAATCCAATTCATGTAAAGTGCAGCCCGGCAGTATGTAGGATGTATATACACACACACACAATCCAATTCATGTAAAGTGCAGCCCGGCAGTATGTAGGATGTATACACACACACAATCCAATTCATGTAAAGTGCAGCCCGGCAGTATGTAGGATGTATATACACACAGACACAATCCAATTCATGTAAAGTGCAGCCTGGCAGTATGTAGGATGTATACACACACACACAATCCAATTCATGTAAAGTGCAGCCCGGCAGAATGTAGGATGTATATATACACACACAATCCAATTCATGTAAAGTGCAGCCCGGCAGTATGTAGGATGTATATATACACACACACACACAATCCAATTCATGTAAAGTGCAGCCCGGCAGTATGTAGGATGTATATACACACACAATCCAATTCATGTAAAGTGCAGCCATACAGTATGTAGGATGTATATACACACACACA
Source organism: Pelodytes ibericus (assembly GCA_036172795.1). Classification (NCBI taxonomy): domain Eukaryota; kingdom Metazoa; phylum Chordata; class Amphibia; order Anura; family Pelodytidae; genus Pelodytes; species Pelodytes ibericus. Next base: position 1,430,638 of record CM069863.1, on the reverse strand, counting down.
CAATCCAATTCATGTAAAGTACAGCCCGGCAGTATGTAGGATGTATATACACACACACACAATCCAATTCATGTAAAGTGCAGCCCGGCAGAATGTAGGATGTATATACACACGCACACACAATCCAATTCATGTAAAGTGCAGCCCGGCAGTATGTAGGATGTATATATACACACACACACACACACACACACAATCCAATTCATGTAAAGTGCAGCCTGGCAGTATGTAGGATGTATATACACACACACACACAATCCAATTCATGTAAAGTGCAGCCCGGCAGTATGTAGGATGTATATACACACAGACACAATCCAATTTATGTAAAGTGCAGCCTGGCAGTATGTAGGATGTATATACACACACACACACAATCCAATTCATGTAAAGTGCAGCCTGGCAGTATGTAGGATGTATATACACACACACAATCCAATTCATGTAAAGTGCAGCCTGGCAGTATGTAGGATGTATATACACACACACAATCCAATTCATGTAAAGTGCAGCCTGGCAGTATGTAGGATGTATATACACACACACACACAATCCAATTCATGTAAAGTGCAGCCTGGCAGTATGTAGGATGTATATACACACAGACACTATCCAATTCATGTAAAGTGCAGCCCGGCAGTATGTAGGATGTATATACACACACAATCCAATTCATGTAAAGTGCAGCCCGGCAGTATGTAGGATGTATATACACACACACAATCCAATTCATGTAAAGTGCAGCCTGGCAGTATGTAGGATGTATATACACACACACAATCCAATTCATGTAAAGTGCAGCCTGGCAGTATGTAGGATGTATATACACACACACACACAATCCAATTCATGTAAAGTGCAGCCCGGCAGTATGTAGGATGTATATACACACACACAATCCAATTCATGTAAAGTGCAGCCCGGCAGTATGTAGGATGTATATACACAGACACACAATCCAATTCATGTAAAGTGCAGCCTGGCAGTATGTAGGATGTATATACACACACACACAATCCAATTCATGTAAAGTGCAGCCCGGCAGTATGTAGGATGTATATACACACACACACACAATCCAATTCATGTAAAGTGCAGTCTGGCAGTATGTAGGATGTATATACACACACACACACACAATCCAATTCATGTAAAGTGCAGCCCGGCAGTATGTAGGATGTATATATTATGTTATGTCTAATCCTGACAGGTGGTCTGTATAAAGCTGTCACAATGGGAAAAACTGTGACTTTACTTTAATTTTGTCACTTATTGTTTAGTGCAGATAATGGAAGATAAGAACTGACCGAGAGACCAATAAAGAGATATAAAATAGACTGCCATGCGGTGAGTGTGCGAGGCTGCCATGCGGCGAGGGTGCGAGGCTGCCATGCGGCGAGGCTGCCATGCGGCGAGGGTGCGAGGCTGCCATGCGGCGAGGGTGCGAGGCTGCCATGCGGCGAGGGTGCGAGGCTGCCATGCGGCGAGGGTGCGAGGCTGCCATGCGGCGAGGGTGCGAGGCTGCCATGCGGCGAGGGTGCGAGGCTGTGGTACTCTGCTTTCATTACATGCTGGGATTTCTTGGAGCTGCGTTATAAATGGCTCTCTGCTTGGGAAATGCTTTTTTCCATCCTCAGTGATGCGAGCTCTCGAGTGTGTGATTCACACCCTCGCCTGTGCTCATTCCTGGCAGTTACTGGTCTGTTTGGATATCTAGCTGCTTTTCCCTAGTACGGTGAGAGCATCTGACAGGGGAAACCAAACCACTCCCTTTTTGCAGAGATATTTTGAGCCTGATTTGTAGCCGGTTTGTCCAATCAGGAGCCTGCCTTGTACTGTACTGTCAGAATGCAGCCTTGCCACCAGCAGCAATGCATTACAATTCAGCCATAGTCCACAGGTTGGGAATCTGGGCTTCTCTGTGACACCGAGCTGGCATTTCAGGAATATCATGTCAGGAGTGCGTGCTTCAGGATTTGCATGTTTGCCTCGCTGCTGCCTTTGCAGCATTGCACCAAGAAGTGGTAATATGAATACGGAGCTTGAATTAAAGTAAAACATCCCAGGGTACAAGCCATTCAGATACTAATCGCCTGGTGCTGGCTTCCCACCCTGGTACCACTGACAGGTGCTGATGCTGCCGCAGGGTTTGCCAGTCTGCTGCCTCTTTACCGATACAGCCACATAATAACCAAGTGATTGTCTGTTGGATACCAGTGACGCTCTGTCGTTGTCCCTTCCCGTGAGTGTGCTCTGTCGTTGTCCCTTCCCGTGAGTGTGCTCTGTCGTTGTCCCTTCCCGTGAGTGTGCTCTGTCGTTGTCCCTTCCCGTGAGTGAGGGTGGAGGCAGATGAAGCCTTGAAGCAGTTAACCATTGGCTTGCTCTGCAGTGTACCTGCTATCGGATTTGCTTGCTTCTGGCCAGCCTCTTTCGGACCAGGGACAAGCTAGAGAGGGCACCTTGTGGAAAAGGGGGAAGATGCCATCCATCCTGGTGGCTTCCAAAATGAAATCGGGACTCCCCAAACCCATGCACAGTGCCACTCCCATCCTCCATGTTCCAGCCAGGACAATCCCCCAGCCCTGTTACCTCAAAATCGGGAATAAGGTTCCCAAGCCTTCCTGCCAGATCCTCTTGAACCCACAGCTTGGCTATGAATCGGCAGAGGATCAGCAGGTGGATTCAACAGAGAATGGATTTAATACCCAGGTGAAAAAATCATTATTATATGTTCCTTTTACCTTCTATCTGTCTATGCCTGTCTGTCTCTCTCTGTTTCATGCCTGTCTTTCTCTCTCTATATATGTATTGTGCCTGTCTCTCTCTCTCTCAATTTCGTGTAGATGTGTGTGTGTGTGTGTATGTATGTATGTATGTATGTATGTATATATGTGTGTGTGTGTGTAGATGATGGATGTATGGATGTGTGTGTGTAGATGGGTGTGTGTGTGTGTTAATATTATGTAGATGGATGTGTGTAGGTGTAGGTGTATATATGTGTAGATGTGTGTGTATATATATATGTGTAGATGTGTGTGTGTGTCTATATGTGTGTAGATGTGTGTGTGTGTGTATATGTGTGTGTCTATGTGTATAACTGTAGGTGTGTGTGTGTATATATATATGTATGGATGTGTG
>CM069863.1:1332500-1425000 GCA_036172795.1 Pelodytes ibericus | reverse complement strand
AACAAACTTGGCTACTAAGCATGATCACATGCATAGCCCCGACTATTAGACCTGATTAGACACACACAGCTCCCTTTGTGCTAGGCATGATCACACGACCAGCTCCCTGTGTGCTAGGCATGATCACACGCACAGCTCCCTGTGTGCTAGGCATGATCACACGCACGGCTTCCTGTGTGCTAGGCATGATCACACGCACAGCTCCCTGTGTGCTAGGCATGATCACACGCACAGCTCCCTGTGTGCTAGGCATGATCACACGCACAGCTCCCTGTGTGCTAGGCATGATCACATGCACAGCTCCCTGTTTGCTAGGCATGATCACATTCCCCTGTTCAGGGATGTTGTAAGATGCTCTGGGTGTTTCCATGGTTACAGGATGACTGCACTTTGCATGATACTGACTGGGATGCTGATTCCTGTGTGTGTGGGAAGTTGTAAAATGCCCTGTGTGTTTCCATGGTTACAGGATGACACACACATATCCTCCTTCACTATATACTGCACGAACACGCTTACCCCCTTCACTATATACTGCACGAACACACTTACCCCCTTCACTATAAACTGAACGAACATGCTTACCCCCTTCACTATATACTGCACGAACACGCTTACCCCCTTCACTATATACTGCACGAACACGCGTACCCCCTTCACTATATACTGCACGAACACGCGTACCCCCTTCACTATATACTGCACGAACACGCTTACCCCCTTCACTATATACCGCACGAACACGCTTACCCCCTTCACTATATACTGCACGAACACGCTTACCCCCTTCACTATATACTGCACGAACACGCTTACCCCCTTCACTATATACTGCACGAACACGCTTACCCCCTTCACTATATACTGCACGAACACGCTTACCCCCTTCACTATATACTGAACGAACACGCTTACCCCCTTCACTATATACTGCACGAACACGCGTACCCCCTTCACTATATACTGCACGAACACGCGTACCCCCTTCACTATATACTGCACGAACACGCTTACCCCCTTCACTATATACTGCACGAACACGCTTACCCCCTTCACTATATACTGCACGAACACGCTTACCCCCTTCACTATATACTGCACGAACACGCGTACCCCCTTCACTATATACTGCACGAACACGCTTACCCCCTTCACTATATACTGCACGAACACGCTTACCCCCTTCACTATATACTGCACGAACACGCGTACCCCCTTCACTATATACTGCACGAACACGCTTACCCCCTTCACTATATACTGCACGAACACGCTTACCCCCTTCACTATATACTGCACGAACACGCTTACCCCCTTCACTATATACTGCACGAACACGCTTACCCCCTTCACTATATACTGCACGAACACGCGTACCCCCTTCACTATATACTGCACGAACACGCTTACCCCCTTCACTATATACTGCACGAACACGCTTACCCCCTTCACTATATACTGCACGAACACGCTTACCCCCTTCACTATATACTGCACGAACACGCTTACCCCCTTCACTATATACTGCACGAACACGCTTACCCCCTTCACTATATACTGCACGAACACGCTTACCCCCTTCACTATATACTGCACGAACACGCTTACCCCCTTCACTATATACTGCACGAACACGCTTACCCCCTTCACTATATACTGCACGAACACGCTTACCCCCTTCACTATATACTGCACGAACACGCGTACCCCCTTCACTATATACTGCACGAACACGCTTACCCCCTTCACTATATACTGCACGAACACGCTTACCCCCTTCACTATATACTGCACGAACACGCTTACCCCCTTCACTATATACTGCACGAACACGCGTACCCCCTTCACTATATACTGCACGAACACGCTTACCCCCTTCACTATATACTGCACGAACACGCGTACCCCCTTCACTATATACTGCACGAACACGCTTACCCCCTTCACTATATACTGCACGAACACGCTTACCCCCTTCACTATATACTGCACGAACACGCTTACCCCCTTCACTATATACTGCACGAACACGCTTACCCCCTTCACTATATACTGCACGAACACGCTTACCCCCTTCACTATATACTGCACGAACACGCTTACCCCCTTCACTATATACTGCACGAACACGCTTACCCCCTTCACTATATACTGCACGAACACGCTTACCCCCTTCACTATATACTGCACGAACACGCTTACCCCCTTCACTATATACTGAACGAACACACGTACCCCCTTCACTATATACTGCACGAACACGCTTACCCCCTTCACTATATACTGCACGAACACGCTTACCCCCTTCACTATATACTGCACCCCCACTCGAATGGCACATTTCCATGGATTCTCACGATTCCCTTCATGGCTTGAGACATTTGTATTTAGCTTGTGGTGTATTTATCACTGGAGGGATGAGACATCTAGAGAGAGCTGGGTGTCTGACCTGGAAATGCCTTCATGTCCATTAGCTCATGGTATTATTAGATTGCCAGTGTAGGAATGCACTCAGACACACTCACCATTTCCAATCCTCTATTTATAACATTGTCTGATTGATAGAAAACTGGAGAGACTGTTACTGTGCTATCGTGCTGCTCCTTACATGCTGCGACTGCCGGGCTCTATACATGCCGCGACTGCCGGGCTCTATACATGCCAGGACTGCCGGCTCTATACATGCTGCGACTGCCGGGCTCTATACATGCTGCGACTGCCGGGCTCTATACATGCCACGACTGCCGGGCTCTATACATGCTGCGACTGCCGGCTCTATACATGCTGCGACTGCCGGCTCTATACATGCCGCGACTGCCGGGCTCTATACATGCCAGGACTGCCGGGCTCTATACATGCCAGGACTGCCGGGCTCTATACATGCCAGGACTGCCGGCTCTATACATGCCAGGACTGCCAGCTCTATACATGCCAGGACTGCCGGGCTCTATACATGCCAGGACTGTCGGGCTCTATACATGCCAGGACTGCCGGGCTCTATACATGCTGCGACTGCCGGCTCTATACATGCTGCGACTGCCGGCTCTATACATGCTGCGACTGCCGGCTCTATACATGCTGCGACTGCCGGCTCTATACATGCTGCGACTGCCGGCTCTGTACATATCGCGTCGGGACTACCAGCACTATACATGCCAGGACTGCCGGCTCTGTACATATCGCGTCGGGACTGGTGGGAGATGTCTGATGGTGACTGGCGCAGAGCTGTCTGATGGTGACTGGCGCAGAGCTGTCTGATGGTGACTGGCGCAGAGCTGTCTGATGGTGACTGGCGCAGAGCTGTCTGATGGTGGTGGGATCCCAGGATTTGACTTCTAAGACTCCCTCACAACAACCTGTGATTCCTGGGAGGTATATTGCTGCTAATGGGAAGATTTATTAATTAAAGCTGCTGTTTATGAATGAACTTTCAGACTAACAAAGCTGCTCTTATCATAGAGTTTGGGAGGCTCAGTGTGCCTCTACCCCTTCTCTGTTTTATAAGAGAAGGGGTAATGTGACAGGTGGGATTATAGTGACATCTAGTGGCACTTTGTATAATGACATTTGACACAGTCAAGGAATCGATAAAGGAGGCGCCTGGGGAGAGTGTTACTGAGCCCGGGGGGGAGAGTGTTACTGAGCCCGGGGGGGAGAGTGTTACTGAGCCCGGGGGGGAGAGTGTTACTGAGCCCGGGGGGAGAGTGTTACTGAGCCCGGGGGGAGAGTGTTACTGAGCCCGGGGGGAGTGTTACTGAGCCCGGGGGGAGAGTGTTACTGAGCCCGGGGGGAGAGTGTCACTGAGCCCGGGGGAGCATTTTTCAGAGCACTTGCTCAAACCTCATCTTATATTCCAGCAACTAAGGTGTATGTTTTAAATGAGGTCTCCTGTTTACGACATCACCTGTCTCCTGTTTACGACATCACCTGTCTCCTGTTTATGACATCACCTGTGGCTGGATATGCAAATGAACTACTTTTAATAGGATATATGTAACTTACTGAAAGTCTGTATACACCATGTATAGGTCATGTATTCTGTACATTCTCAGTAGGTGATACTTTTCCAGGTTAGTGCAGGTGGAGGTGTGGATGAGCTGACCCTGTCTAATGTGAACCTTCTCTGTGTAAACATCCTCCTTTATTTGGAAATCCAAGAGGTGCTCATTTCACTGATTAAACTGTGTTTAATCCACTTTTGTTTTGTTTGCCTATTCTCCTCATGGGAACAAATATATTCTGATTGTAAGCTCTTCGGTCTAGAGAACCTTCTTTCACAGCTCATTGCATAGCCCTGTCGTATTGATTTGTCTCTTGTACATTAAATAGTCAATGAGTTTTATTCTCATTCTATTTGACTCCATCCAGTCCAAGCTTTTTCCAATCTCTGCACCTGCAGATAAAGAGGGTCTGCTCAGAATCCCCCACCCCCCGCTGTGCTCAGGACAAAGGCTAATGCTAAGGCAGAGTGAATCCCAGGGGCTGGAGGAGGACTAGATAAAGGGTCTATACACTGGCTTTGAAGTTAGAGGAATGAGCCAGAGACCATGATGTCAGCTTGATAAGCAAGCTCAGCCCTCCCCCAGATATGTTAAATCTGGATGAGGGGTGCATGGAGCAGATAAGGGCTGTATACTTATTAACGACAGTCCTGTCTATAGTGTCAGAAATCTACCAGTGATATTCTACACTCTCCAGACAGGGGGGAGCTACCCAAATACTGCTTATCACAGACTGAGCCATTTCTCCCTCCACTTTAACAGGGGTTTTTCTTTATCCCCTAATTACTCAGGCAGATGGTAGGACAGATTGACAGCTGGCTTCTATTAATTAATTATCATTTAGTGTTCACACAATCCTTTGACTAACCGTTGGGGCGATGCTGGGGGTTCTAGCGGTCGGGGCGATGCTGGGGGTTCTAGCGGTCGGGGCGATGCTGGGGGTTCTAGTGGTCGGGGTGATGCTGGGCATTCTAGTGGTCGGGCGATGCTGGGGGTTCTAGCAGTCGAGGCGTTGCTGGGGTTTTAGTGGTCGGCCGATGCTGGGGTTCTAGCGGTCTGGGGGTTCTAGTGGTTGGGGCGATGCTGGGGTTCTAGCGGTCGTGGCGATGCTGGGGTTCTGCAGAGTGTGGTTCATCTGCTGTATATGGGATATTTCTATTAATTGTGCTTATTATTGTATTGACCTCGCTGAGAATAAAGACTTTGCAGTGTTAGGAAACCTTTTACATCTGTGTCTTAGAAAGTGTCTGAATTATTCTCCAAGGGAGTCCGGAGCACAATGAAGAGAGAAGAAGCCTCCAGGCTCTTTCTAAGCTCTAGCAGGGGGCGAGAATGTGCTAGACAGAGGCTTTTAACTGAATAGTCGGGGATTGTGGAGATTTTAACACAAGATTGGAAAAAAACCAGAGCTTTGAATAGAGATTCCTGTGACTTAGTGTAACCAGCAGGACAGTTATCTTGCAGTGACACCGCTATATTACCTCCGATGGCCAGTTTAATAGAAACATAGAACGTGTCGGCAGATAAGAACCATTCGGTCCATCTAGTCTCCCCAATCAATAGAGAGGGCACTTAGTCTCCAGAGTGGAGTAGGATTTTATTTGCATGTTTCAATGTTTAGTTATGCCTGAAGTACAGGCTGCATGCTGAATAAAGCATGACACATACTGGTTAAAAATAACTTATCATTCACTCCCTGCAATATTGTGTGCTTTATTGCTCTGGAGCTCTGCGAGGTTGTGTGCTTTATTGCTCTGGAGCTCTGCGAGGTTGTGTGCTTTATTGCTCTGGAGCTCTGCGAGGTTGTCTGCTTTATTGCTCTGGAGCTCTGCGAGGTTGTGTGCTTTATTGCTCTGGAGCTCTGCGAGGTTGTGTGCTTTATTGCTCTGGAGCTCTGCGAGGTTGTGTGCTTTATTTCTCTGGAGCTCTGCGAGGTTGTGTGCTTTTATCGCTCTGGAGCTCTGCGAGGTTGCGTGCTTTATTGCTCTGGAGCTCTGCGAGGTTGTGTGCTTTATTGCTCTGGAGCTCTGCGAGGTTGTGTGCTTTATTGCTCTGGAGCTCTGCGAGGTTGTGTGCTTTATTGCTCTGGAGCTCTGCGAGGTTGTGTGCTTTATTGCTCTGGAGCTCTGCGAGGTTGTGTGCTTTATTGCTCTGCGAGGTTCAGTTCTTTATTGCTCTGGAGCTCTGCGAGGTTCAGTTCTTTATTGCTCTGGAGCTCTGCGAGGTTGTGTGCGTTATTGCTCTGGAGCTCTGCGAGGTTGTGTGCTTTATTGCTCTGGAGCTCTGCGAGGTTGTGTGCTTTATTGCTCTGGAGCTCTGCGAGGTTGTGTGCTTTTATTGCTCTGGAGCTCTGCGAGGTTGTGTGCTTTATTGCTCTGGAGCTCTGCGAGGTTGTGTGCTTTATTGCTCTGGAGCTCTGCGAGGTTGTGTGCTTTATTGCTCTGGAGCTCTGCGAGGTTGTGTGCGTTATTGCTCTGGAGCTCTGCGAGGTTGTGTGCTTTATTGCTCTGGAGCTCTGCGAGGTTGTGTGTTTTGCACCTCATTTGTAGAGGTCTTGTGTCAAATCAATTCACTGCATTATTAGAATATCATTATATACCGCTACAGCACATTATATAGACTGGAGCAATGTGTATGGCTGCTGACAGTATTCACCCAGCCTGGACTGTACCTTCTCTCCAGAATCTACAGCACATCATATAGACTGGAGAAATGTGTATGGCTGCTGACAGTATGCACCCAACATTGACTGTACCTTCTCTCCAGAATATATAGCACATTATTTGGCTGCTGGCAGTATGCACCCATCCTGGACTGTACCTTCTCTCCAGAATATATAGCACATTATTTGGCTGCTGGCAGTATGCACACAGCCTGGACTGTACCTTCTCTCCAGAATATATAGCACATTATATGGCTGCTGACAGTATGCACCCAGCCTGGACTGTACCTTCTCTCCAGAATATATAGCACATTATATGGCTGCTGACAGTATGCACCCAGCCTGGACTGTACCTTCTCTCCAGAATATATAGCACATTATATGGCTGCTGACAGTATGCACCCAGCCTGGACTGTACCTTCTCTCCAGAATATATAGCACATTATATGGCTGCTGACAGTATGCACCCAGCCTGGACTGTACCTTCTCTCCAGAATATATAGCACATTATATGGCTGCTGACAGTATGCACCCAGCCTGGACTGTACCTTCTCTCCAGAATATATAGCACATTATATGGCTGCTGACAGTATGCACCCAGCCTGGACTGTACTTTCTCTCCAGAATATATAGCACATTATATGGCTGCTGACAGTATGCACCCAGCCTGGACTGTACCTTCTCTCCAGAATATATAGCACATTATATGGCTGCTGACAGTATGCACCCAGCCTGGACTGTACCTTCTCTCCAGAATATATAGCACATTATTTGGCTGCTGGCAGTATGCACCCAGCCTGGACTGTACCTTCTCTCCAGAATATATAGCACATTATATGGCTGCTGACAGTATTCACCCAGCCTGGACTGTACCTTCTCTCCAGAATATATAGCACATTATATGGCTGCTGACAGTATGCACCCAGCCTGGACTGTACCTTCTCTCCAGAATATATAGCACATTATATGGCTGCTGACAGTATGCACCCAGCCTGGACTGTACCTTCTCTCCAGAATATATAGCACATTATATGGCTGCTGACAGTATGCACCCAGCCTGGACTGTACCTTCTCTCCAGAATATATAGCACATTATATGGCTGCTGACAGTATCCACCCAGCCTGGACTGTACCTTCTCTCCAGAATATATAGCACATTATATGGCTGCTGACAGTATGCACACAGCCTGGACTGTACCTTCTCTCCAGAATATATAGCACATTATATGGCTGCTGACAGTATGCACCCAGCCTGGACTGTACCTTCTCTCCAGAATATATAGCATATTATATGGCTGCTGACAGTATGCACCCAGCCTGGACTGTACCTTCTCTCCAGAATATATAGCACATTATATGGCTGCTGACAGTATGCACCCAGCCTGGACTGTACCTTCTCTCCAGAATATATAGCATATTATATGGCTGCTGACAGTATCCACCCAGCCTGGACTGTACCTTCTCTCCAGAATATATAGCATATTATATGGCTGCTGACAGTATGCACCCAGCCTGGACTGTACCTTCTCTCCAGAATATATAGCACATTATATGGCTGCTGACAGTATCCACCCAGCCTGGACTGTACCTTCTCTCCAGAATATATAGCACATTATATGGCTGCTGACAGTATCCACCCAGCCTGGACTGTACCTTCTCTCCAGAATATATAGCACATTATATGGCTGCTGACAGTATGCACCCAGCCTGGACTGTACCTTCTCTGCAGCAGTTAATTTGTCCCCTGTAGTGATGATCAGCCCATTGAGAGAGGAATTGCCCAATCTGAATTGTTTGCCGGGGGAGGGGTGAGACTCCTTTTTGCTCAGCTGCTGCCGGGGACTTGAGTGATTTGAGTGCAAGCGAGGAGTCTGTGTTTCTTGGAGAAGTCCTTAGGATGCCTGCAAGGAGCTGAGGACTGATGGAAAATTTGGGACCACTTGCCCAAAACGAGAAGATAGGAGCCGGGGGCGATGACGTCTAACGAGCTGTGGAAATGCACGGTGGGCATTGTTAGCAGGTGCTAGTGAGCCAATGAGTGGGGGGGATCAGTGGAACCCAGTAAGGACAACTGCTCTCTGAGGGGGATCTTAAGAATCCTGTAAGGTCAGGCGCTCTCCCAGGGGGATCTGAAGAATCCAGTAAGGTCAGGCGCTCTCCAAGGGGGATCTGAAGAATCCGGTAAGGTCAGGCGCTCTCCCAGGGGGATCTAAAGAATCCGGTATGGTCAGGCGCTCTCCCCGGGGGATCTGAAGAATCCGGTAAGGTCAGGCGCTCTCCCGGGGGGATCTGAAGAATCCGGTACGGTCAGGCGCTCTCCCCGGGGGATCTGAAGAATCCAGTAAGGTCAGGCGCTCTCCCCGGGGGATCTGAAGAATCCAGTAAGGTCAGGCGCTCTCCCAGGGGGATCTGAAGAATCCGGTAAGGTCAGGCGCTCTCCCAGGGGGATCTGAAGAATCCAGTAAGGTCAGGCGCTCTCCCAGGGGGATCTGAAGAATCCGGTAAGGTCAGGCGCTCTCCCAGGGGGATCTGAAGAATCCGGTAAGGTCAGGCGCTCTCCCCGGGGGATCTGAAGAATCCGGTAAGGTCAGGCGCTCTCCCAGGGGGATCTGAAGAATCCGGTAAGGTCAGGCGCTCTCCAAGGGGGATCTGAAGAATCCGGTACGGTCAGGCGCTCTCCCGTGGGGATCTGAAGAATCCGGTAAGGTCAGGCGCAGACCCGGGGGTGGTCAGTAGAACCCGGTAAGGTCAGGCGCAGACCCGGGGGTGGTCAGTAGAACCCGGTAGAACCCGGTAAGGTCAGGCGCAGTCCCGGGGGTGGTCAGTAGAACCCGGTAAGGTCAGGCGCAGACCCGGGGTTGGTCAGTAGAACCCGGTAAGGTCAGGCGCAGACCCGGGGGTGGTCAGTAGAACCCGGTAAGGTCAGGCGCAGACCCGGGGGTGGTCAGTAGAACCCGGTAAGGTCAGGCGCAGACCCGGGGGTGGTCAGTAGAACCCGGTAAGGTCAGGCGCAGACCCGGGGGTGGTCAGTAGAACCCGGTAAGGTCAGGCGCAGACCCGGGGGTGGTCAGTAGAACCCGGTAAGGTCAGGCGCAGACCCGGGGGTGGTCAGTAGAACCCGGTAAGGTCAGGCGCAGACCCGGGGGTGGTCAGTAGAACCCGGTAAGGTCAGGCGCAGACCCGGGGGTGGTCAGTAGAACCCGGTAAGGTCAGGCGCAGACCCGGGGGTGGTCAGTAGAACCCGGTAAGGTCAGGCGCAGACCCGGGGGTGGTCAGTAGAACCCGGTAAGGTCAGGCACAGACCCGGGGGTGGTCAGTAGAACCCGGTAAGGTCAGGCGCAGACCCGGGGGTGGTCAGTAGAACCCGGTAAGGTCAGGCGCAGGCCCGGGGTTGGTCAGTAGAACCCGGTAAGGTCAGGCGCAGACCCGGGGTTGGTCAGTAGTGACACATAGGATTGTCTTTGTTTAGTAAGTTTGCTGCTGGTTTAATGCATGTTCTGCTATGTCTATATGATGTTAGCACCGTATGACACACAGTCTGGGATATTATGATACTATGGAAAAGCAATGAACAGGATCAGCCTGAAATGGACAATTCCAGTGATTCCTTTTGGGTAATGTCCTGAATGTTACAGAAATCTGCTGTACAGGTTTACGGGGTATTGTAACTCCCAGTCCACATATCCAGCCAGGGAGTGTTGTGTATCATGCGTGGCCCCTGTGCTGCTCCTGAAGTTCCAGGTGTTTCTGGCGCAGTTTGAAGCAACGTATTTACTGCATAACTTGCAATGAATATCTTCCATTCACAAACTTCAGGCACAAAGATTGTCCTAATGTATAACACATGCACACAGGATGCTGCTTCTGACACGCATGTGTGTCTCCATGCGAGAAACACAACAAGAGGTGTGTGTGCATCAGCTGATATCACGTGTCCCTTGTAGGGTTAACACTGAATCGTCTTAGAACAGCTGAATTAACACAAGGTTTAATAAACCATTGTGTGAGTTTGAAACGGGAGCCACATTACGTCACGTGTCACCCGATCACCCTCCTCTGATAAACATGACACTTTATATACATAGCTGTGTGTGTGTGTGTACCTCACTACTCTGACTGATAAACATGACACTTTATATACATAGCTGTGTGTGTGTGTGTGTACCTCACTACTCTGACTGATAAACATGACACTTTATATACATAGCTGTGTGTGTGTGTGTGTGTGTGTGTGTGTGTGTGTACCTCACTACTCTGACTGATAAACATGACACTTTATATACATAGCTGTGTGTGTGTGTGTGTACCTCACTACTCTGACTGATAAACATGACACTTTATATACATAGCTGTGTGTGTGTGTGTGTGTGTACCTCACTACTCTGACTGATAAACATGACACTTTATATACATAGCTGTGTGTGTGTGTGTGTACCTCACTACTCTGACTGATAAACATGACACTTTATATACATAGCTGTGTGTGTGTGTGTGTGTACCTCACTACTCTGACTGATAAAAATGACACTTTATATACATAGCTGTGTGTGTGTGTACCTCACTACTCTGACTGATAAACATGACACTTTATATACATAGCTGTGTGTGTGTGTGTGTGTACCTCACTACTCTGACTGATAAACATGACACTTTATATACATAGCTGTGTGTGTGTGTGTGTTTGTGTGTGTGTGTGTGTGTACCTCACTACTCTGACTGATAAACATGACACTTTATTTACATAGCTGTGTGTGTGTGTACCTCACTACTCTGACTGATAAACATTACACTTTATATACATAGCTGTGTGTGTGTGTGTGTGTGTGTGTGTGTGTGTGTACCTCACTACTCTGACTGATAAACATGACACTTTATATACATAGCTGTGTGTGTGTGTGTGTGTGTGTGTGTGTGTACCTCACTACTCTGACTGATAAACATGACACTTTATATACATAGCTGTGTGTGTGTGTGTACCTCACTACTCTGACTGATAAACATGACACTTTATATACATAGCTGTGTGTGTGTGTGTGTGTGTGTGTGTACCTCACTACTCTGACTGATAAACATGACACTTTATATACATAGCTGTGTGTGTGTGTGTACCTCACTACTCTGACTGATAAACATGACACTTTATATACATAGCTGTGTGTGTGTGTGTGTGTACCTCACTACTCTGACTGATAAACATGACACTTTATATACATAGCTGTGTGTGTGTGTGTGTACCTCACTACTCTGACTGATAAACATGACACTTTATATACATAGCTGTGTGTGTGTGTGTGTTTGTGTGTGTGTGTGTGTGTACCTCACTACTCTGACTGATAAACATGACACTTTATATACATAGCTGTGTGTGTGTGTGTGTGTGTGTGTACCTCACTACTCTGACTGATAAACATTACACTTTATATACATAGCTGTGTGTGTGTGTGTGTGTGTGTGTGTGTGTGTGTGTGTGTGTGTGTGTGTACCTCACTACTCTGACTGATAAACATGACACTTTATATACATAGCTGTGTGTGTGTGTGTGTGTGTGTGTGTGTACCTCACTACTCTGACTGATAAACATGACACTTTATATACATAGCTGTGTGTGTGTGTGTGTACCTCACTACTCTGACTGATAAACATGACACTTTATATACATAGCTGTGTGTGTGTGTGTGTGTGTGTACCTCACTACTCTGACTGATAAACATGACACTTTATATACATAGCTGTGTGTGTGTGTGTACCTCACTACTCTGACTGATAAACATGACACTTTATATACATAGCTGTGTGTGTGTGTGTGTGTGTGTACCTCACTACTCTGACTGATAAACATGACACTTTATATACATAGCTGTGTGTGTGTGTGTGTGTGTGTGTGTGTGTGTGTGTGTGTACCTCACTACTCTGACTGATAAACATGACACTTTATATACATAGCTGTGTGTGTGTGTGTGTGTGTGTGTGTACCTCACTACTCTGACTGATAAACATGACACTTTATATACATAGCTGTGTGTGTGTGTGTGTGTGTGTACCTCACTACTCTGACTGATAAACATGACACTTTATATACATAGCTGTGTGTGTGTGTGTGTGTGTGTGTGTGTGTGTACCTCACTACTCTGACTGATAAACATGACACTTTATATACATAGCTGTGTGTGTGTGTGTGTGTGTGTGTGTACCTCACTACTCTGACTGATAAACATGACACTTTATATACATAGCTGTGTGTGTGTGTGTACCTCACTACTCTGACTGATAAACATGACACTTTATATACATAGCTGTGTGTGTGTGTGTGTGTGTGTGTGTACCTCACTACTCTGACTGATAAACATGACACTTTATATACATAGCTGTGTGTATGTGTGTGTGTACCTCACTACTCTGACTGATAAACATGACACTTTATATACATAGCTGTGTGTGTGTGTGTGTGTGTGTGTGTACCTCACTACTCTGACTGATAAACATGACACTTTATATACATAGCTGTGTGTGTGTACCTCACTACTCTGACTGATAAACATGACACTTTATATACATAGCTGTGTGTATGTGTGTGTGTGTGTGTGTGTGTGTGTGTGTGTACCTCACTACTCTGACTGATAAACATGATACTTTATATACATAGCTGTGTGTGTGTGTGTGTGTGTGTGTACCTCACTACTCTGACTGATAAACATGACACTTTATATACATAGCTGTGTGTGTGTACCTCACTACTCTGACTGATAAACATGACACTTTATATACATAGCTGTGTGTGTGTGTGTGTGTGTGTGTGTGTGTACCTCACTACTCTGACTGATAAACATGACACTTTATATACATAGCTGTGTGTGTGTGTGTGTGTGTACCTCACTACTCTGACTGATAAACATGACACTTTATATACATAGCTGTGTGTGTGTGTGTGTGTGTACCTCACTACTCTGACTGATAAACATGACACTTTATATACATAGCTGTGTGTGTGTACCTCACTACTCTGACTGATAAACATGACACTTTATATACATAGCTGTGTGCATGCCTCACTACTCTGGCGCAGTTTGTAGCAACGTATTTACTGCATAACTTGCAATGGATATCTTCCATTTTCAAACTTCAGGCACAAAGATTGTCCTAATGTATAACACAGGATGTATGTTGTATAGGGGACGTGTAGCATGTATGGGTTACACAGTGTAATGTATAGAATGTATAGAGTGGAGTCAATGATTTGAATGTTTGTATATCGCTCACATCATCGAGTCTTATTCCTCACTCATTGCACAAAATGATCGCATACCGCGTGTTACAGCTTAAAGCACATGCTACAAATACCAAAGGATGTCCGCTCCAGCAGCCAGGAATGTCTCCAAAACCTGCTGCTTGCTTGCAGGGTCGGCTCAGGTAGCGAGCGCTTACTCTGGGTGTCTGCGCACTGTCCCCACTGCCTCCCAAAATAGGGACTATTCCTTGCAGAACGGTAGAGTTAGGAGGCATGGGTACCCAGCCCCTGCCACCAAGCCATAAGGGAGAACTCTGCAGCACTGGAGGCTTCTGATCACCTGCAGAGCTCCACATCCAGCAGCACATGTGTCTGATATGCAAATGACACATTTCCCATTGAAAGTTTTATTTTGTTTTATGCATTTACTGCAATTTTGCAAACACAATAAGGGTCATGAATGAACACGGCACAAACGCAGATTGTACCAAATACTGTGCGCCAATGTATAAAGCAGGAGAGACTGCGCTATCTATACGAAATGCGTAGAGTTAGATTGTCCCTCTCACACAAAGCATGTCCCTCTCACACACAGCATGTCCCTCTCATACACAGCATGTCCCTCTCATACACAGCATGTCCCTCTCACACACAGCATGTCCCACAGTATAAGCAGTGTTTGGGTGATAGTCACAGTATAAGCAGTGTTTGGGTGATACAGTCACAGTATTAGCAGTGTTTAGGTGGTACAGTCACAGTATAAGCAGTGTTTGGGTGATACAGTCACAGTATAAGCAGTGTTTGGGTGATACAGTCACAGTATAAGCAGTGTTTGGGTGATACAGTCACAGTATAAGCAGTGTTTAGGTGATACAGTCACTGTATAATCAGTGTTTGTGTGATACAGTCACAGTATAAGCAGTGTTTGGGTGATAGTCACAGTATAAGCTGTGTTTAGGTGATACAGTCACAATATAAGCAGTGTTTGGGTGATACCTTCACAGGATAAGCAGTGTTTAGGGGATACAGTCACAGTATAAGCAGTGTTTGGGTGGTACAGTCACAGTATAAGCAGTGTTTAGGTGGTACAGTCACAGTATAAGCAGTGTTTGGGTGATACAGTCACAGTATAAGCAATGTTTGGGTGATACAGTCACGGTATAAGCAGTGTTTGGGTGATACAGTCACAGTATAAGCAGTGTTTAGGTGATACAGTCACAGTATAAGGAGTGTTTGACTGATACAGTCACGGTATAAGCAGTGTTTGGGTGATACAGTCACAGTATAAGCAGTGTTTGGGTGATACAGTCACAGTATAAGCAGTGTTTAGGTGGTACAGTCACAGTATAAGCAGTGTTTGGGTGATACAGTCACAGTATAAGCAGTGTTTGGGTGATACAGTCACAGTATAAGCAGTGTTTGGGTGATACAGTCACAGTATAAGCAGTGTTTAGGTGATACAGTCACTGTATAATCAGTGTTTGTGTGATACAGTCACAGTATAAGCAGTGTTTGGGTGATAGTCACAGTATAAGCTGTGTTTAGGTGATACAGTCACAATATAAGCAGTGTTTGGGTGATACCTTCACAGGATAAGCAGTGTTTAGGGGATACAGTCACAGTATAAGCAGTGTTTGGGTGGTACAGTCACAGTATAAGCAGTGTTTAGGTGGTACAGTCACAGTATAAGCAGTGTTTGGGTGATACAGTCACAGTATAAGCAATGTTTGGGTGATACAGTCACGGTATAAGCAGTGTTTGGGTGATACAGTCACAGTATAAGCAGTGTTTAGGTGATACAGTCACAGTATAAGGAGTGTTTGACTGATACAGTCACGGTATAAGCAGTGTTTGGGTGATACAGTCACAGTATAAGCAGTGTTTGGGTGATACAGTCACTGTATAAGCAGTGTTTGGGTGGTACAGTCACTGTATAAGCAATGTTTGGGTGATACAGTCACAGGACAAGCAGTGTTTGGGTGATATTCACAGTATAAGCAGTGTTTGGGTGATACAGTCACAGTATAAGCAGTGTTTAGGTGATACAGTCACAGTATAAGCAGTGTTTGGGTGATGCACTCACAATATAAGCAGTGTTTGGTTGACACAGTCACAGTATAAGCAGTGTTTGGGTGATGCAGTTACAATATAAGCAGTGTTTGGGTGATACAGTCACAGTATAAGCAGTGTTTAGGTGATACAGTCACAGTATAAGCAGTGTTTGGCTGATACAGTCTCAGTATAAGCAGTGTTTGGGTGATACAGTCACAGTATAAGCAGTGTGTAGGTGATACAGTCACAGTATAAGCAGTGTTTAGGGGATACAGTCACAGTATAAGCAGTGTTTGGGTGATACAGTCACAGTATAAGCAGTGTTTAGGTGATACAGTCACAGTATAAGCAGTGTTTGGGTGATACAGTCACAGTATAAGCAGTGTTTAGGTGATACAGTCACAGTATAAGCAGTGTTTGGGTGATACAGTCACAGTATAAGCAGTGTTTAGGGGATACAGTCACAGTATAAGCAGTGTTTAGGTGGTACAGTCACAGTATAAGCAGTGTTTGGGTGATACAGTCACAGTATAAGCAGTGTTTGGGTGATACAGTCACGGTATAAGCAGTGTTTGGGTGATACAGTCACAGTATAAGCAGTGTTTAGGTGATATAGTCACAGTATAAGCAGTGTTTGGCTGATACAGTCACGGTATAAGCAGTGTTTGGGTGATACAGTCACAGTATAAGCAGTGTTTGGGTGATACAGTCACTGTATAAGCAGTGTTTGGGTGATACAGTCACTGTATAAGCAGTGTTTGGGTGGTACAGTCACTGTATAAGCAATGTTTGGGTGATACAGTCACAGGACAAGCAGTGTTTGGGTGATATTCACAGTATAAGCAGTGTTTGGGTGATACAGTCACAGTATAAGCAGTGTTTGGGTGATGCAGTCACAATATAAGCAGTGTTTGGGTGATACAGTCACAGTATAAGCAGTGTTTAGGTGATACAGTCACAGTATAAGCAGTGTTTGGGTGATACAGTCACAGTATAAGCAGTGTTTAGGTGATACAGTCACGGTATAAGCAGTGTTTGGCTGATACAGTCACGGTATAAGCAGTGTTTGGGTGATACAGTCACAGTATAAGCAGTGTTTAGGTGATACAGTCACGGTATAAGCAGTGTTTGGCTGATACAGTCACGGTATAAGCAGTGTTTGGGTGATACAGTCACAGTATAAGCAGTGTGTAGGTGATACAGTCACAGTATAAGCAGTGTTTAGGGGATACAGTCACAGTATAAGCAGTGTTTGGGTGATACAGTCACAGTATAAGCAGTGTTTAGGTGATACAGTCACAGTATAAGCAGTGTTTGGGTGATACAGTCACAGTATAAGCAGTGTTTAGGGGATACAGTCACAGTATAAGCAGTGTTTAGGGGATACAGTCACAGTATAAGCAGTGTTTAGGTGATACAGTCACAGTATAAGCATTATATATTAGGTGACTCTTAATAACAGGATGAGGCAGACTGGATATACAGTCCTGACACAGTAGTGTATATATGGTATATCCTGTATTACACTGCCGAGTGTACCAGTTTTTGTATGGTACACATGTCAAGTAAATGAGAGCAGGTGTATTGTTGGCAGGAGCTGTGGGGATTTTAGTCATATTCTGCTGACTTCTCCTTTTTTAAGGTTAATCTGTTGAAAATCCTTTATAAATCTGGGAGGGCCTGAGGGGAGTTTCGTGGCTGTAGGATTATCTCCTTAAACGTACGCTTGGCACATTTTTTGATGGTTCAACATAGGGGGCCATGCTCGGGGGCTGGGTTGTTATACAGCTGGTCTTTGCATGTTTTAAAGCTGTTAATTAAATTGCATGTGACAGTTGTCTAACGAACTCTTTCTGTCACAATTAAATTAGCTGATTTTAAGGCAAATGGCCTTGTTATTAGGGCCTAATATTAGGGGTGTGAGAGACTGCACAACGTGTTGGAATAGGTACCATTTAATGGATTCATTTTGGAAAGTAATCTTTCAAATTCATCCATTTCCATAGCAGGATAGAAATGCTATATTGAAATAATACAAATAAATTACCTTATTGAGCCCTGTTTGCTATGTATAGCTCTATCGGGGGGCGGACATGTTGGGTTAGATGAAGGAAGATCCGACCCACGATTCTAAACATGTCTGCCTTCTGATAGAGCTACACAGAACAGAGCAAAGATTCTAAACAACATGTCCGCCCCCTGATACCTATACCTAGCAAAGATTCTATACATGTCCGCCTTCTGATAGAGCTACACAGAACAGAGCAAAGATTCTAAACAACATATCCGCTCCCTGATACCTATACCTAGCAAAGATTCTAAACATGTCCGCCTTCTTATACCTATACAGAGCAAAGATTCTAAACAACATGTCCGCCTCCTGATAGAGCTATACAGAGCAAATATTTAAAACATGTCCATCCCCTGATAGAGCTATACAGAGCAAAGATTCTAAACAACTTGTCCGCCCCCTGATAGAGCTATACAGGGCAAATATTCTAAACGACATGTACACCTCATGATATATCTATACAGAGCAAAGATTCTAAACATGTCCGCCTTCTGATAGAGCTATACAGAGAAAAAAGTCTAAACAACATGTATCTCCACCCCCTGATATAGCTATACAGAGCAAACATTCTAAACAGCATATCTGCCCCCGCGATAGAGCTATACAGAGCAGACATTCTAAACAACATGTCTGCCCCTGATAGAACTATACAGAGCAAAGATTCTAAACAACATGTCCACAGCTGATAGAGCTATATAGAGCAAACATTCTAAACAACATGTCTGCCCCTGATAGAACTATACAGCGCAAAGATTCTAAACAACATGTCCACAGCTGATAGAGCTATACAGAGCAAAGATTCTAAACAACATGTCCGCCCCTGATAGAGCTATATAGAGCAAACATTCTAAACAACATGTCCACCCCCTCATAGAGCTATACAGAGCAAATAAGCCAAACAACATGTCAGCCCCCTGATCGAGCTAGACAGAGCAAAGATTCTAAACAACATGTCCAGCCTCTGATAGAGCTATACAGAGCAAAGATTCTAACCAACATGTCCGCCCCCTGATAGAGCTATACAGAGCAAAGATTCTAACCAACATGTCTGCCCCCTGATTCTAAACAGCAGAGAATCTAATTTGGGGAGATTGGAGAGTGTAAGAAAATCTGATTGCATGTCACAGCTAAATTTACCCAGTAAAGTCTGAGCAGTTTGAAACGACTGAGTGACTGAGAGAGGAGAAAGCTGCACCCTTCATATTCTACCTTAAAATGCCAGCAAGATTGGGCTTCTGGATCCCCACACGAAACTGCAGTGTGTCCTCCTTACCCTGCTACAAGAGAGTAAGTGGCATGTATTTATAGCCTAACGCAGTTAGATTGCTAGTTCTGCCACATTGTATATTGGCTGCCTGGCTGTAAATGATATAACCTGTCTTCTCAGAGTGTTCTGTGATTTGTGTACCGGTTTGATCATTGGCTTGGAGTAATGGGAGAGGAAATAATGCTGTTATAAGACTGTATATTAGACATGTGCTGAATATATAGAACAGACACTGATTATTACGTATACAAGTTCTAGTTTTCCTGTAGTTTCACATTGAAAATCATTTCCTTGGGTCTTGTATATTCAGTGACATCCAGTAAGGAGGGGCTTGGAGAGATATAAGTAACTATGATCCTTTCTTTGCAGAGTTTAGGAGATGGGAAGAGTTGAGGAATAAATTGATTAGACGGATAGGTTTAATTTTCATTACTTGACTTAATATCTAAACACATTTATTGGTGGAACTGGCCATTTAAATGACAATGCAGGAGACTGAATACCCTTAATCTGTGCAAAGTGTCTAGCGATCTTTCCTGCTTCAATCCCTGCCTGTGATTAGCTGATTATACTGGGTCCCGCTCTCTGTGGTCGGGGGCTTGATCCCGGGCATTATCCAGTAAATCACAGCTACTCCTGGTTCCCTGTGCTCTGTCTGTGGTCGGGGGCTTGATCCCGGGCATTATCCAGTAAATCACAGCTACTCCTGATTCCCTGCGCTCTGTCTGTGGTCGGGGGCTTGATCCCGGGCATTATCCAGTAAATCACAGCTACTCCTGGTTCCCTGCGCTCTGTCTGTGGTCTGGGGCTTGATCCCGGGCATTATCCAGTAAATCACAGCTACTCCTGGTTCCCTGCGCTCTGTCTGTGGTCAGGGGCTTGATCCCGGGCATTATCCCGTAAATCACAGTTACTCCTGGTTCCCTGCGCTCTGTCTGTGGTCAGGGGCTTGATCCCGGGCATTATCCAGTAAATCACAGCTACTCCTGGTTCCCTGCGCTCTGTCTGTGGTCGGGGGCTTGATCCCGGGCATTATCCCGTAAATCACAGTTACTCCTGGTTCCCTGCGCTCTGTCTGTGGTCAGGGGCTTGATCCCGGGCATTATCCAGTAAATCACAGCTACTCCTGGTTCCCTGCGCTCTGTCTGTGGTCGGGGGCTTGATCCCGGGCATTATCCAGTAAATCACAGCTACTCCTGGTTCCCTGCGCTCTGTCTGTGGTCGGGGGCTTGATCCCGGGCATTATCCAGTAAATCACAGCTACTCCTGGTTCCCTGCGCTCTGTCTGTGGTCGGGGGCTTGATCCCGGGCATTATCCAGTAAATCACAGTTACTCCATGTTCCCTGCACCCTGTCTCTGGTCATGCAACATGCTTTGGGCCCATGAGACAAACAGTGCATCTTCCCTAGTGTGAGAAAACAGGACTTACTGCTAGCTCCTAGGTTATCTGATTGTTTTACATTGAACTCTATGGAATTTCCTTTTCCTGAAATTCACTAGGCTGGCTCCTGCTATTCACCAGACAGGCTCCTGATATTCACCAGGCAGGCTCCTGATATTCACCAGGCTGGCTCCTGATATTCACTAGGCTGGCTCCTGATATTCACTAGGCTGGCTCCTGATGTTCACTAGGCTGGCTCCTGATGTTCACTAGGCTGGCTCCTGATATTCACCAGGCAGGCTCCTGATATTCACCAGGCAGGCTCCTGATATTCACCAGGCAGGCTCCTGATATTCACCAGGCAGGCTCCTGATATTCACTAGGTAGGCTCCTGATATTCACCAGGCAGGCTCCTGATATTCACCAGGCAGGCTCCTGATATTCACCAGGCAGGCTCCTGATATTCACTAGGCTGGCTCCTGATGTTCACTAGGCTGGCTCCTGATATTCACTAGGCTGGCTCCTGATGTTCACTAGGCTGGCTCCTGATATTCACTAGGCAGGCTCCTGAAATTCACCAGGCAGGCTCCTGAAATTCACCAGGCAGGCTCCTGATATTCACTAGGCTGGCTCCTGATGTTCACTAGGCTGGCTCCTGATGTTCACTAGGCTGGCTCCTGATATTCACTAGGCTGGCTCCTGATATTCACTAGGCTGGCTCCTGATATTCACTAGGCTGGCTCCTGATATTCACTAGGCTGGCTCCTGATGTTCACTAGGCTGGCTCCTGATGTTCACTAGGCTGGCTCCTGATATTCACTAGGCAGGCTCCTGATATTCACCAGGCAGGCTCCTGATGTTCACTAGGCTGGCTCCTGATATTCACCAGGCTGGCTCCTGATATTCACTAGGCTGGCTCCTGATATTCACCAGGCTGGCTCCTGATATTCACTAGGCTGGCTCCTGATATTCACCAGGCTGGCTCCTGATATTCACTAGGCTGGCTCCTGATTGATTATAAAGTACTGTTGAAGTGTAGTTAGCAGGAGAATGAGGGAAGGTAACCCTTCCCTAAGTAAGATGTGAGACTGGTCTCAGCACAGGGTTATATTGGGAGGTCTGCTGGGACTATCACACTCCCCCCTCTGTGTGACAATGAAGCCGGGTTGGAATCTGATCCGGATCCTCTAACAGGTGTTGCTGTGGGTTTGCAGGGTGTCTGGCGCTGGGCAAAGTCTACTCAATAAGGAGAGAATTGCAGGGAATTTAAAACTTTAGGCCAATGTAACAGATTTGGAAAAATGTACCCAATGCAGTTGAACTACTTTGGCCTTAAGTTTGCAATTCATATCTCAATTCCCTGCAGTTCTCTCTTTATTGAGGATCCCCTCAGATCTGCTAGTGTTCAACGTGTAATACACTGACCTGCACACAGATACAGTCACTGCTGCTGCACAGTGTAACCATCCGAGAATCCTTCCCCCCGCAGTGGGGCGATTATCTGTTACCTTCCCCCCGCAGTGGGGCAATGCTCTGTTAGTTTCCCCCCGCAGTGGGGCGATGCTGTGTTACCTTCCCCCCGCAGTGGGGCGATGCTGTGTTACCTTCCCCCCGCAGTGGGGCGATGCTGTGTTACCTTCCCCCCGCAGTGGGGCGATGCTCTGTTACTTTCCCCTGCAGTGGGGCAATGCTCTGTTACTTTCCCCCGCAGTGGGGCAATGCTCTGTTACTTTCCCCCCGCAGTGGGGCGATGCTCTGTTACTTTCCCCTGCAGTGGGGCGATGCTCTGATATCTTCCCCGCGCAGTGGGGCAATGCTCTGTTACTTTCCCCTGCAGTGGGGCAATGCTCTGTTACTTTCCCCCGCAGTGGGGCGATGCTCTGTTACTTTCCCCTGCAGTGGGGTGATGCTCTGATATCTTCCCCGCGCAGTGGGGCAATGCTCTGTTACTTTCCCCTGCAGTGGGGCAATGCTCTGTTACTTTCCCCCGCAGTGGGGCAATGCTCTGTTACTTTCCCCCGCAGTGGGGCAATGCTCTGTTACTTTCCCCCGCAGTGGGGCGATGCTCTGTTACTTTCCCCCGCAGTGGGGCGATGCTCTGATATCTTCCCCGCGCAGTGGGGGGATGCTTTGTTACCTTCCCCTGCAGTGGGGCAATGCCCTGTTACCTTCCCCCCGCTGTGGGGCGATCCTGTGGTGCCCGGTATAACAATTTCTGTTGTTTTGTGTGTTATGTACTGTGCCCTTGTAGTTTTACTTTACCCCATGCAGACAGCTGTGACAACACATATTAACCTTCTAGTGGTACAAATGACTAGACTGCTACACAGAAAATTCCCACATCACTTCCTTTCTGTTACAGTGCGGCAGTATGACACATGTAAAGGTAGCTAAAGCTGGCTGACTGTGGGAATTAGTGGGGTTAATCTGCCCCATTGAGTCGCTCAGCACTGTCTGTATTCCTTGCTCAATGTGCTGATTGGAGAGTTTGAAAACAAACGCTTTGTGCTTTTCTAAAGCATGGCCAAGCAGCGGCTCACATAATGACACTCTAATAATCCCTGGCCGTGCGAGAGCTGGCCCAGCACACTCATCACCCAGACCTGTCCTGTTTCTTACAGATCTACACAGACTGGGCCAATCACTACCTGAGCAAGTCTGGCCACAAACGGCTGATTAAGGATCTGCAGCAGGATGTGACTGATGGGGTGCTGCTGGCAGAGATCATCCAGGTTGTGGGTAAGTTGTGGGATTTCTACCTGATGTGCTGGTATTGGACTCCCCTGTGTGAGTACCATTTGGATTTGAATGTGTACAGTGTCATTTGGCATCTCCCTATATAATGCCGGCACTGTCTGCTAGGAAAGCAAAAGCTCCCTGTATAATGCCGTCACTATCTGCTAGGAAAGCAAAATAATAACAGCTCACTGTGTAATTCCAGTGTCATCTGCTAGGTAAGCAATTTAACTAACAGCTCCCTGTGTAATTCTGGTGCTGTCTGCTAGGAAAGCAATATGGCAGATGCAGTTCACCACAGAATGCTGGCACTGTATGCTAGGAAGCAGCTCTCAGTATAGACAGTTTGTTGTATATTTTATTTTCTGCATTCCTAGTGTAATCATGTCTCACCTCTGTCCTGTATGTGAGATACATCCCCATTGGTCCCACAGAAGTGGATACTTCCTCAGCACCTTTCAGTTTGGATGAGGCATTGTATTTTGTATCAGGGATGCTTGTCTCAGACACTGCCTTCTTTCTCAAGTGTCTCTGACTTTAAGTTGAGCACTGAGCAGTTGTCTTTCCCTGCGTGACCTTCCACAGCTGTCTGGGGTGGGCCAGGATGGAATCCCCCCAGCTCCCTGGGTTGTTTGATTCTTCACATGAACGTCACCAGCCTTTTCTTGCCTTTCAGCGAATGAGAAGATCGAGGACATTAATAGGTCCCCGAAGAACAGATCCCAAATGGTGAGATTCCCTTCCATGCTGCTAATATATGTCAGATGTGTAATATGTTATAGTGACAGCTGTCTCCTGGTAAATATAGACAGTGCCGGGAATTTTAACAATTTATATATGTGACATTTAACATAAGAGATATAGATGATAAGTACCAATTTTACACTCAGTGACCGCTTCTAAGTAGTATATAGATGCTGTCTGCTACACTGCCGGACTGTAATGACTATATACTGACCCTGTCTGCCGGACTGTAATGACTATACGCCGACCCTGTCTGCTACACTGCCGGACTGTAATGACTATATACTGACCCTGTCTGCTACACTGCCGGACTGTAATGACTATATACTGACCCTGTCTGCTACACTGCCGGACTGTAATGACTATATACTGACCCTGTCTGCTACACTGCCGGACTGTAATGACTATATACTGACCCTGTCTGCTACACTGCCGGACTGTAATGACTATATACTGACCCTGTCTGCTACACTGCCGGACTGTAATGACTATATACTGACCCTGTCTGCTACACTGCCGGACTGTAATGACTATATACTGACCCTGTCTGCTACACTGCCGGACTGTAATGACTATATACTGACCCTGTCTGCTACACTGCCGGACTGTAATGACTATATACTGACCCTGTCTGCTACACTGCCGGACTGTAATGACTATATACTGACCCTGTCTGCTACACTGCCGGACTGTAATGACTATATACTGACCCTGTCTGCTACACTGCCGGACTGTAATGACTATATACTGACCCTGTCTGCTACACTGCCAGACTGTAATGACTATATACTGACCCTGTCTGCTACACTGCCGGACTGTAATGACTATATACTGACCCTGTCTGCCGGACTGTAATGACTATATACTGACCCTGTCTGCCGGACTGTAATGACTATATACTGACCCTGTCTGCTACACTGCCGGACTGTAATGACTATATACTGACCCTGTCTGCTACACTGCCGGACTGTAATGACTATATACTGACCCTGTCTGCTACACTGCCGGACTGTAATGACTATATACTGACCCTGTCTGATACACTGCCGGACTGTAATGACTATATACTGACCCTGTCTGCTACACTGCCGGACTGTAATGACTATATACTGACCCTGTCTGCCGGACTGTAATGACTATATACTGACCCTGTCTGCTACACTGCCGGACTGTAATGACTATATACTGACCCTGTCTGCTACACTGCCGGACTGTAATGACTATATACTGACCCTGTCTGCTACACTGCCGGACTGTAATGACTATATACTGACCCTGTCTGCTACACTGCCGGACTGTAATGACTATATACTGACCCTATCTGCTACACTGCCGGACTGTAATGACTATATACTGACCCTGTCTGCTACACTGCCGGACTGTAATGACTATATACTGACCCTGTCTGCTACACTGCCGGACTGTAATGACTATATACTGACCCTGTCTGCTACACTGCCGGACTGTAATGACTATATACTGACCCTGTCTGCTACACTGCCGGACTGTAATGACTATATACTGACCCTGTCTGCTACACTGCCGGACTGTAATGACTATATACTGACCCTGTCTGCTACACTGCCGGACTGTAATGACTATATACTGACCCTGTCTGCTACACTGCCGGACTGTAATGACTATATACTGACCCTATCTGCTACACTGCCGGACTGTAATGACTATATACTGACCCTGTCTGCTACACTGCCGGACTGTAATGACTATATACTGACCCTGTCTGCTACACTGCCGGACTGTAATGACTATATACTGACCCTGTCTGCTACACTGCCGGACTGTAATGACTATATACTGACCCTGTCTGCTACACTGCCGGACTGTAATGACTATATACTGACCCTGTCTGCTACACTGCCGGACTGTAATGACTATATACTGACCCTGTCTGCTACACTGCCGGACTGTAATGACTATATACTGACCCTGTCTGCTACACTGCCGGACTGTAATGACTATATACTGACCCTGTCTGCTACACTGCCGGACTGTAATGACTATATACTGACCCTGTCTGCCGGACTGTAATGACTATACGCTGACCCTGTCTGATACACTGCCGGACTGTAATGACTATATACTGACCCTATCTGCTACACTGCCGGACTGTAATGACTATATACTGACCCTGTCTGCTACACTGCCGGACTGTAATGACTATATACTGACCCTGTCTGATACACTGCCAGACTGTAATGACTATATACTGACCCTGTCTGCTACACTGCCGGACTGTAATGACTATATACTGACCCTGTCTGCTACACTGCCGGACTGTAATGACTATATACTGACCCTGTCTGCTACACTGCCGGACTGTAATGACTATATACTGACCCTGTCTGATACACTGCCGGACTGTAATGACTATATACTGACCCTGTCTGCTACACTGCCGGACTGTAATGACTATATACTGACCCTGTCTGATACACTGCCGGACTGTAATGACTATATACTGACCCTGTCTGCTACACTGCCGGACTGTAATGACTATATACTGACCCTGTCTGCTACACTGCCGGACTGTAATGACTATATACTGACCCTGTCTGCTACACTGCCGGACTGTAATGACTATATACTGACCCTGTCTGCCGGACTGTAATGACTATATACTGACCCTGTCTGCTACACTGCCGGACTGTAATGACTATATACTGACCCTGTCTGCTACACTGCCGGACTGTAATGACTATATACTGACCCTGTCTGCTACACTGCCGGACTGTAATGACTATATACTGACCCTGTCTGCTACACTGCCGGACTGTAATGACTATACGCTGACCCTGTCTGCTACACTGCCGGACTGTAATGACTATATACTGACCCTGTCTGCTACACTGCCGGACTGTAATGACTATATACTGACCCTGTCTGCTACACTGCCGGACTGTAATGACTATATACTGACCCTGTCTGCTACACTGCCGGACTGTAATGACTATATACTGACCCTGTCTGCTACACTGCTGGACTGTAATGACTATACGCTGACCCTGTCTGCTACACTGCCGGACTGTAATGACTATATACTGACCCTGTCTGCTACACTGCCGGACTGTAATGACTATATACTGACCCTGTCTGCTACACTGCCGGACTGTAATGACTATATACTGACCCTGTCTGCTACACTGCCGGACTGTAATGACTATATACTGACCCTGTCTGCTACACTGCTGGACTGTAATGACTATATACTGACCCTGTCTGCTACACTGCCGGACTGTAATGACTATATACTGACCCTGTCTGCTACACTGCCGGACTGTAATGACTATATACTGACCCTGTCTGCTACACTGCCGGACTGTAATGACTATATACTGACCCTGTCTGCTACACTGCCGGACTGTAATGACTATATACTGACCCTGTCTGCTACACTGCCGGACTGTAATGACTATATACTGACCCTGTCTGCCGGACTGTAATGACTATATACTGACCCTGTCTGCTACACTGCCGGACTGTAATGACTATATACTGACCCTGTCTGCTACACTGCCGGACTGTAATGACTATATACTGACCCTATCTGCTACACTGCCGGACTGTAATGACTATACGCTGACCCTGTCTGCTACACTGCCGGACTGTAATGACTATATACTGACCCTGTCTGATACACTGCCGGACTGTAATGACTATATACTGACCCTGTCTGCTACACTGCCGGACTGTAATGACTATATACTGACCCTGTCTGCTACACTGCCGGACTGTAATGACTATATACTGACCCTGTCTGCTACACTGCCGGACTGTAATGACTATATACTGACCCTGTCTGCTACACTGCCGGACTGTAATGACTATACGCCGACCCTGTCTGATACACTGCCGGACTGTAATGACTATATACTGACCCTGTCTGCTACACTGCCGGACTGTAATGACTATACGCTGACCCTGTCTGCTACACTGCCGGACTGTAATGACTATATACTGACCCTGTCTGCTACACTGCCGGACTGTAATGACTATATACTGACCCTGTCTGCTACACTGCCGGACTGTAATGACTATACGCCGACCCTGTCTGATACACTGCCGGACTGTAATGACTATATACTGACCCTGTCTGCTACACTGCCGGACTGTAATGACTGTATACTGACCCTGTCTGCTACACTGCCGGACTGTAATGACTATATACTGACCCTGTCTGCCGGACTGTAATGACTATATACTGACCCTGTCTGCCGGACTGTAATGACTATATACTGACCCTGTCTGCTACACTGCTGGACTGTAATGACTATATACTGACCCTGTCTGCTACACTGCCGGACTGTAATGACTATATACTGACCCTGTCTGCTACACTGCCGGACTGTAATGACTATATACTGACCCTGTCTGCTACACTGCCGGACTGTAATGACTATATACTGACCCTGTCTGCCGGACTGTAATGACTATATACTGACCCTGTCTGCCGGACTGTAATGACTATATACTGACCCTGTCTGCTACACTGCCGGACTGTAATGACTATATACTGACCCTGTCTGCTACACTGCCGGACTGTAATGACTATATACTGACCCTGTCTGCTACACTGCCGGACTGTAATGACTATACGCTGACCCTGTCTGCTACACTGCCGGACTGTAATGACTATATACTGACCCTGTCTGCCGGACTGTAATGACTATACGCTGACCCTGTCTGCTACACTGCCGGACTGTAATGACTATATACTGACCCTGTCTGATACACTGCCGGACTGTAATGACTATATACTGACCCTGTCTGCTACACTGCCGGACTGTAATGACTATACGCTGACCCTGTCTGCTACACTGCCGGACTGTAATGACTATATACTGACCCTGTCTGCTACACTGCCGGACTGTAATGACTATATACTGACCCTGTCTGCTACACTGCCGGACTGTAATGACTATATACTGACCCTGTCTGCTACACTGCCGGACTGTAATGACTATATACTGACCCTGTCTGCTACACTGCCGGACTGTAATGACTATACGCTGACCCTGTCTGCTACACTGCCGGACTGTAATGACTATATACTGACCCTGTCTGCTACACTGCCGGACTGTAATGACTATATACTGACCCTGTCTGCTACACTGCCGGACTGTAATGACTATATACTGACCCTGTCTGCTACACTGCCGGACTGTAATGACTATATACTGACCCTGTCTGCTACACTGCCGGACTGTAATGACTATATACTGACCCTGTCTGCTACACTGCCGGACTGTAATGACTATACGCTGACCCTGTCTGCTACACTGCCGGACTGTAATGACTATATACTGACCCTGTCTGCTACACTGCCGGACTGTAATGACTATATACTGACCCTGTCTGCTACACTGCCGGACTGTAATGACTATATACTGACCCTGTCTGCTACACTGCCGGACTGTAATGACTATATACTGACCCTGTCTGCTACACTGCCGGACTGTAATGACTATATACTGACCCTGTCTGCTACACTGCCGGACTGTAATGACTATATACTGACCCTATCTGCTACACTGCCGGACTGTAATGACTATATACTGACCCTGTCTGCTACACTGCCGGACTGTAATGACTATATACTGACCCTGTCTGCTACACTGCCGGACTGTAATGACTATATACTGACCCTATCTGCTACACTGCCGGACTGTAATGACTATACGCTGACCCTGTCTGCTACACTGCCGGACTGTAATGACTATATACTGACCCTGTCTGATACACTGCCGGACTGTAATGACTATATACTGACCCTGTCTGCTACACTGCCGGACTGTAATGACTATATACTGACCCTGTCTGCTACACTGCCGGACTGTAATGACTATATACTGACCCTGTCTGCTACACTGCCGGACTGTAATGACTATATACTGACCCTGTCTGCTACACTGCCGGACTGTAATGACTATACGCCGACCCTGTCTGATACACTGCCGGACTGTAATGACTATATACTGACCCTGTCTGCTACACTGCCGGACTGTAATGACTATACGCTGACCCTGTCTGCTACACTGCCGGACTGTAATGACTATATACTGACCCTGTCTGCTACACTGCCGGACTGTAATGACTATATACTGACCCTGTCTGCTACACTGCCGGACTGTAATGACTATACGCCGACCCTGTCTGATACACTGCCGGACTGTAATGACTATATACTGACCCTGTCTGCTACACTGCCGGACTGTAATGACTGTATACTGACCCTGTCTGCTACACTGCCGGACTGTAATGACTATATACTGACCCTGTCTGCCGGACTGTAATGACTATATACTGACCCTGTCTGCCGGACTGTAATGACTATATACTGACCCTGTCTGCTACACTGCTGGACTGTAATGACTATATACTGACCCTGTCTGCTACACTGCCGGACTGTAATGACTATATACTGACCCTGTCTGCTACACTGCCGGACTGTAATGACTATATACTGACCCTGTCTGCTACACTGCCGGACTGTAATGACTATATACTGACCCTGTCTGCCGGACTGTAATGACTATATACTGACCCTGTCTGCCGGACTGTAATGACTATATACTGACCCTGTCTGCTACACTGCCGGACTGTAATGACTATATACTGACCCTGTCTGCTACACTGCCGGACTGTAATGACTATATACTGACCCTGTCTGCTACACTGCCGGACTGTAATGACTATACGCTGACCCTGTCTGCTACACTGCCGGACTGTAATGACTATATACTGACCCTGTCTGCCGGACTGTAATGACTATACGCTGACCCTGTCTGCTACACTGCCGGACTGTAATGACTATATACTGACCCTGTCTGATACACTGCCGGACTGTAATGACTATATACTGACCCTGTCTGCTACACTGCCGGACTGTAATGACTATACGCTGACCCTGTCTGCTACACTGCCGGACTGTAATGACTATATACTGACCCTGTCTGCTACACTGCCGGACTGTAATGACTATATACTGACCCTGTCTGCTACACTGCCGGACTGTAATGACTATATACTGACCCTGTCTGCTACACTGCCGGACTGTAATGACTATATACTGACCCTGTCTGCTACACTGCCGGACTGTAATGACTATACGCTGACCCTGTCTGCTACACTGCCGGACTGTAATGACTATATACTGACCCTGTCTGCTACACTGCCGGACTGTAATGACTATATACTGACCCTGTCTGCTACACTGCCGGACTGTAATGACTATATACTGACCCTGTCTGCTACACTGCCGGACTGTAATGACTATATACTGACCCTGTCTGCTACACTGCCGGACTGTAATGACTATATACTGACCCTGTCTGATACACTGCCGGACTGTAATGACTATATACTGACCCTGTCTGCTACACTGCCGGACTGTAATGACTATATACTGACCCTGTCTGCTACACTGCCGGACTGTAATGACTATATACTGACCCTGTCTGCTACACTGCCGGACTGTAATGACTATATACTGACCCTGTCTGCTACACTGCCGGACTGTAATGACTATATACTGACCCTGTCTGCTACACTGCCGGACTGTAATGACTATACGCTGACCCTGTCTGCTACACTGCCGGACTGTAATGACTATATACTGACCCTGTCTGCTACACTGCCGGACTGTAATGACTATACGCTGACCCTATCTGCTACACTGCCGGACTGTAATGACTATATACTGACCCTGTCTGCTACACTGCCGGACTGTAATGACTATACGCTGACCCTGTCTGATACACTGCCGGACTGTAATGACTATACGCTGACCCTGTCTGCTACACTGCCGGACTGTAATGACTATATACTGACCCTGTCTGCTACACTGCCGGACTGTAATGACTATATACTGACCCTGTCTGCTACACTGCCGGACTGTAATGACTATACGCTGACCCTGTCTGATACACTGCCGGACTGTAATGACTATACGCTGACCCTGTCTGCTACACTGCCGGACTGTAATGACTATATACTGACCCTGTCTGCTACACTGCCGGACTGTAATGACTATACGCTGACCCTGTCTGCCGGACTGTAATGACTATACGCTGACCCTGTCTGATACACTGCCGGACTGTAATGACTATACGCTGACCCTGTCTGCTACACTGCCGGACTGTAATGACTATATACTGACCCTGTCTGCTACACTGCCGGACTGTAATGACTATATACTGACCCTGTCTGCTACACTGCCGGACTGTAATGACTATACGCTGACCCTGTCTGCCGGACTGTAATGACTATACGCTGACCCTGTCTGATACACTGCCGGACTGTAATGACTATACGCTGACCCTGTCTGATACACTGCCGGACTGTAATGACTATATACTGACCCTGTCTGCTACACTGCCGGACTGTAATGACTATATACTGACCCTGTCTGCTACACTGCCGGACTGTAATGACTATACGCTGACCCTGTCTGCCGGACTGTAATGACTATACGCTGACCCTGTCTGATACACTGCCGGACTGTAATGACTATACGCTGACCCTGTCTGATACACTGCCGGACTGTAATGACTATACGCTGACCCTGTCTGCTACACTGCCGGACTGTAATGACTATACGCTGACCCTGTCTGATACACTGCCGGACTGTAATGACTATACGCTGACCCTGTCTGCTACACTGCCGGACTGTAATGACTATATACTGACCCTGTCTGCTACACTGCCGGACTGTAATGACTAAATACTGACCCTGTCTGCTACACTGCCGGACTGTAATGACTATATACTGACCCTGTCTGATACACTGCCGGACTGTAATGACTATATACTGACCCTGTCTGCTACACTGCCGGACTGTAATGACTATACGCCGACCCTGTCTGATACACTGCCAGACTGTAATGACTATATACTGACCCTGTCTGCTACACTGCCGGACTGTAATGACTATATACTGACCCTGTCTGCTACACTGCCGGACTGTAATGACTATATACTGACCCTGTCTGCTACACTGCCAGACTGTAATGACTATATACTGACCCTGTCTGCTACACTGCCGGACTGTAATGACTATACGCCGACCCTGTCTGCTACACTGCCGTACTGTAATGACTATACGCTGACCCTGTCTGCCGGACTGTAATGACTATACGCTGACCCTGTCTGATACACTGCCGGACTGTAATGACTATATACTGACCCTGTCTGATACACTGCCGGGCTGTAATGACTATATACTGACCCTATCTGATACACTGCCGGACTGTAATGACTATATACTGACCCTGTCTGCTACACTGCCGGACTGTAATGACTATACGCCGACCCTGTCTGATACACTGCCGGACTGTAATGACTATATACTGACCCTGTCTGCTACAATGGAGAGCGAGCCCTGCGTGGGTGGATGGATGAAGAGTGAGCCCTGCGTGGGTGGATGGATGGAGAGCGAGCCCTAGATGGGTGGATGGATAGAGAGTGAGCCCTGCGTGGGTGGATGGATGGAGAGCGAGCCCTGCGTGGGTGGATGAATGGAGAGCGAGCCCTGCGTGGGTGGATGGATGGAGAGCGAGCCCTGCGTGGGTGGATGGATGGAGAGTGAGACCTGCGTGGGTGGATGAATGGAAAGCGAGCCCTGCGTGATTGGATGGATGGAGAGTGAGCCCTGCATGGGTGGATGGATGGAGAGTGAGACCTGCGTGAGTGGATGGATGGAGAGCGAGCCCTCTGTGGGTGGATGGATGGAGAGTGAGCCCTGCGTGGGTGGATGGATGGAGAGTGAGCCCTGCGTGGGTGGATGGATGGAGAGCGAGCCCTCTGTGGGTGGATGGATGGAGAG
This sequence comes from Pelodytes ibericus, assembly GCA_036172795.1. Classification (NCBI taxonomy): domain Eukaryota; kingdom Metazoa; phylum Chordata; class Amphibia; order Anura; family Pelodytidae; genus Pelodytes; species Pelodytes ibericus. Next base: position 1,391,019 of record CM069863.1, on the reverse strand, counting down.
TGAGCCCTGCGTGGGTGGGTGGATGGATGGAGAGTGAGCCCTGCGTGGGTGGATGGATGGAGAGCGAGCCCTCTGTGGGTGGATGGATGGAGAGCGAGCCCTGCGTGGGTGGGTGGATGGATGGAGAGCGAGCCCTGCATGGGTGGATGAATGGATGGATGGATGGAGATTGAGCCCTGCATGGGTGGATGAATGGAGAGTGAGCCCTGCGTCGGTGGGTGGGTGGGTGGATGGATGAAGAGCGAGCCCTGCATGGGTGGATGGATGGATGGAGAGCGAGCCCTGCATGGGTGGATGAATGGATGGATGGAGAGTGAGCCCTGTGTGGGTGGGTGGGTGGGTGGGTGGATGGATGGAGAGCGAGCCCTGCATGGGTGGATGAATGGATGGATGGAGAACGAGCCCTGCGTGGGTGGATAAATGAATGGATGGGGGAGCGAGCCCTGCGTGGGTGGATAAATGAATGGATGGGGGAGCGAGCCCTGCGTGGGTGGAGGGATGAATGGATGGATGGATGGGGGAGCGAGCCCTGCGTGGGTGGAGGGATGAATGGATGGATGGATGGGGGAGCGAGCCCTGCTTGGGTGGAGGGATGAATGGATGGATGGATGGGGGAGTGAGCCCTGCGTGGGTGGAGGGATGAATGGATGGATGGATGGGGGAGCGAGCCCTGCGTGGGTGGAGGGATGGAGAACACGCATGTGCGTTGGGATTACTTTTTCTTTGTCGTATGTGAAATGTTGCCTGAGAATTTAATTTCAGTGCCGTTAGATATTACCCTCGGGACAGTGTAAGGTGGTTGTTGTTTTGGGGGGGTCAGTGACAGATACTGCTCGCTGTGGGGGTCTCATTCCTCTTTAATAAGGTATCTGGAGTTTTCATTGGACTCTCTCCCTTTCTTCAGATGGAGAACATTGATGCTTGCTTGAGTTTCCTGACTGCCAAAGGAATCAGTATCCAGGGATTGTCAGCAGAGGGTGAGTCTCATCTGATCAATTTCATCCCAGCTATATCTATTTATACACAAAGGGATGAATAGACTCTGGATTTATATTGTTATCTGAGCCGGGTGCAGTATAGACTCTGGATTTATATTGTTATCTGAGCGCGTGCAGTATAGACTCTGGATTTATATTGTTATCTGAGCCGGGTGCAGTATAGACTCTGGATTTATATTGTTATCTGAGCGCGTGCAGTATAGACTCTGGATTTATATTGTTATCTGAGCCGGGTACAGTATAGACTCTGGATATATATTGTTATCTGAGCCGGGTGCAGTATAGACTCTGGATTTATATTGTTATCTGAGCCGGGTGCAGTATAGACTCTGGATTTATATTGTTATCTGAGCGCGTGCAGTATAGACTCTGGATTTATATTGTTATCTGAGCCGGGTGCAGTATAGACTCTGGATTTATATTGTTATCTGAGCGCGTGCAGTATAGACTCTGGATTTATATTGTTATCTGAGCCGGGTGCAGTATAGACTCTGGATTTATATTGTTATCTGAGCGCGTGCAGTATAGACTCTGGATTTATATTGTTATCTGAGCCGGGTACAGTATAGACTCTGGATATATATTGTTATCTGAGCCGGGTACAGTATAGACTCTGGATTTATATTGTTATCTGAGCCGGGTGCAGTATAGACTCTGGATTTATATTGTTATTTGAGCCGGGTGCAGGATAGACTCTGGATTTATATTGTTATCTGAGCCGGGTGCAGTATAGACTCTGGATTTATATTGTTATCTGAGCGTGTGCAGTATAGACTCTGGATTTATATTGTTATCTGAGCCGGGTGCAGTATAGACTCTGGATTTATATTGTTATCTGAGCCGGGTGCAGTATAGACTCTGGATTTATATTGTTATCTGAGCCGGGTGCAGTATAGACTCTGGATTTATATTGTTATCTGAGCCGGGTGCAGTATAGACTCTGGATTTATATTGTTATCTGAGCCGGGTGCAGTATAGACTCTGGATTTATATTGTTATCTGAGCGCGTGCAGTATAGACTCTGGATTTATATTGTTATCTGAGCTGGGTGCAGTATAGACTCTGGATTTATATTGTTATCTGAGCGCGTGCAGTATAGACTCTGGATTTATATTGTTATCTGAGCCGGGTGCAGTATAGACTCTGGATTTATATTGTTATCTGAGCCGGGTGCAGTATAGACTCTGGATTTATATTGTTATCTGAGCCGGGTACAGTATAGACTCTGGATTTATATTGTTATCTGAGCGCGTGCAGTATAGACTCTGGATTTATATTGTTATCTGAGCCGGGTGCAGTATAGACTCTGGATTTATATTGTTATCTGAGCCGGGTGCAGTATAGACTCTGGATTTATATTGTTATCTGAGCCGGGTGCATTATAGACTCTGGATTTATATTGTTATCTCAGCGGATATTGTAAATAAATACATTTTCCAGATCTGTGCTGAATATAATTAATTTGGGAGTAGCCCCCCGGGATCTAGACTGGTGGTAATTGTTCACATGAGTAAAATGTGTCTGGTTTGTATTGCAGAGATCAGGAATGGGAATCTGAAAGCCATATTGGGCTTGTTCTTTAGTCTGTCTCGCTATAAACAGCAGCAGCAGAATAAACAGCCCCAACAATCAGGGGCCACAACCCAGTGCCAGCAAATCTACCCTCCCACAGCTCCCACCAATGCCCAAACCTGCCAGCCTGCTGGAGTCCCGTGCCAACAACCCCAGCAACCTCCTCACCCATCGACAAAAGCACAAGCGGAGATGCAGTCCAGGTGCGTGTCTGATACCTCAGGATCTAAACGGGGAGCCCCCCACCACCACCATCACAATGTTTTACAGCCTCTCTGAGCTGGAAGCTGGGAAGGTGTAGTAGTTTATGGGGGAGGGCCGCCAATGACTGTCCTTGTAGGTTCTCATGACATCATGCCTGATCCTTTGAAGACATGAAAAATGGTGGAATTAGCAAATTAGCCTGAGGAAAATCCCCCCTTGTAACACAAAACCCTCTTCTTTTAAGTCGTTCATGGCCAAATGTGGTGAAAAGATGAGTTTCACATTATTCTCCTGAATCCAAGAGCGTGTAGCAAGTCTTGCCACATAGTGCTATCTGCACCATGTTCCAGTATGTAATAATACAGTATCAAAACTACAAAAGCACAGTCTGTAACCCATCAGGCAGAATGCTGTGCGTGTGTCTGTAACCAGTCAGGCAGAATGCTGTGCGTGTGTCTGTAACCAGTCAGGCAGAATGCTGTGCGTGTGTCTGTAACCAGTCAGGCAGAATGCTGTGCGTGTGTCTGTAACCAGTCAGGCAGAATGCTGTGCGTGTGTCTGTAACCAGTCAGGCAGAATGATGTACGTGTGTCTGTAATCAGTCAGGCAGAATGCTGTGCGTGTGTCTGTAATCAGTCAGGCAGAATGCTGTGCGTGTGTCTGTAATCAGTCAGGCAGAATGCTCTGTGTGTCTGTAATCAGTCAGGCAGAATGCTCTGTGTGTCTGTAACCCGTCAGGCAGAATGCTGTGCGTGTCTCTGTAATCAGTCAGGCAGAATGCACTGTGCGTGTCTGTTACCCGTCAGGCAGAATGCTCTGTGTGTCTGTAACCAGTCAGGCAGAATGCTCTGTGTGTCTGTAACCCATCAGGCAGAATGCTCTGTGTGTCTGTTACCCGTCAGGCAGAATGCTGTGCGTGTGTCTGTAACCAGTCAGGCAGAATGCTGTGCGTGTGTCTGTAACCAGTCAGGCAGAATGCTGTGCGTGTGTCTGTAACCAGTCAGGCAGAATGCTGTGCGTGTGTCTGTAACCAGTCAGGCAGAATGCTCTGTGTGTGTCTGTAACCAGTCAGGCAGAATGCTCTGTGTGTGTCTGTAACCAGTCAGGCAGAATGCTGTGCGTGTGTCTGTAACCAGTCAGGCAGAATGCTGTGCGTGTGTCTGTAACCAGTCAGGCAGAATGCTGTGCGTGTGTCTGTAACCAGTCAGGCAGAATGCTGTGCGTGTGTCTGTAATCAGTCAGGCAGAATGCTGTGCGTGTGTCTGTAATCAGTCAGGCAGAATACTCTGTGTGTCTGTAATCAGTCAGGCAGAATGCTGTGCGTGTGTCTGTAACCAGTCAGGCAGAATGCTCTGTGTATCTGTAACCAGTCAGGCAGAATGCTCTGTGTGTCTGTAATCAGTCAGGCAGAATGCTCTGTGTGTCTGTAATCAGTCAGGCAGAATGCTCTGTGTGTCTGTAATCAGTCAGGCAGAATGCTGTGCGTGTGTCTGTAACCAGTCAGGCAGAATGCTGTGCGTGTGTCTGTAATCAGTCAGGCAGAATGCTGTGCGTGTGTCTGTAACCAGTCAGGCAGAATGCTGTGCGTGTGTCTGTAACCAGTCAGGCAGAATGCTGTGCGTGTGTCTGTAACCAGTCAGGCAGAATGCTCTGTGTGTCTGTAACCAGTCAGGCAGAATGCTCTGTGTGTCTGTAACCCGTCAGGCAGAATGCTCTGTGTGTCTGTAACCCGTCAGGCAGAATGATCTGTGTGTCTGTAATCAGTCAGGCAGAATGCTGTGCGTGTGTCTGTAACCAGTCAGGCAGAATGCTGTGCGTGTGTCTGTAACCAGTCAGGCAGAATGCTCTGTGTGTGTCTGTAACCAGTCAGGCAGAATGCTGTGCGTGTGTCTGTAACCAGTCAGGCAGAATGCTGTGCGTGTGTCTGTAACCAGTCAGGCAGAATGCTGTGCGTGTGTCTGTAACCAGTCAGGCAGAATGCTGTGCGTGTGTCTGTAATCAGTCAGGCAGAATGCTGTGCGTGTGTCTGTAATCAGTCAGGCAGAATGCTGTGCGTGTGTCTGTAATCAGTCAGGCAGAATGCTCTGTGTGTCTGTAACCCGTCGGGCAGAATGCTCTGTGTGTCTGTAATCAGTCAGGCAGAATGCTGTGCGTGTGTCTGTAACCAGTCAGGCAGAATGCTGTGTGTGTGTCTGTAACCAGTCAGGCAGAATGCTGTGCGTGTGTCTGTAACCCGTCAGGCAGAATGCTCTGTGTATCTGTAACCAGTCAGGCGTTATATTATATATGTGTAAGTTACACCCCCCTCCTGTATTATTGTATTAGCTTTATATTATATGTGTGTAAGTTACACCCTCCCTCCTGTATTAGCGTTATATTATATAAGTGTAACAGTTACTCTATGGAAATCTCTTTATCCTAGGTTACCAGGACCCAGCACTCGGCCGGCAGCCTGCACTGAAATCAAATCTCGAGTTCCAGCCGGCAGCAACAGGCGGAGTCAGAGCTTTAATAACTACGACAAAGCCAAGCCGGCCCTTGCCACCGCGGCTGGGTCTGATAAAGGTAAGTGAGCTGCTACATGAGCCGACTGAAATGTGCGAAATCTCATCTCGGAGAAAAACTAAAACCTGCACACAGCAAAAATGTAAGGAATCTGAGTGATTAGATGGGGGGTTAGAATGTGAGTAAGAAATCTGAGTGATTAGATGGGGGGTTAGAATGTGAGTAAGAAATCTGAGTGATTAGATGGGGGGGTTAGAATGTGAGTAAGAAATCTGAGTGATTAGATGGGGGGTTAGAATGTGAGTAAGAAATCTGAGTGATTAGATGGGGGGTTAGAATGTGAGTAAGAAATCTGAGTGATTAGATGGGGGGTTAGAATGAGAGTAAGAAATCTGAGTGATTAGATGGGGGGTTAGAATGAGAGTAAGAAATCTGAGTGATTAGATGGGGGGTTAGAATGAGAGTAAGAAATCTGAGTGATTAGATGGGGGGTTAGAATGAGAGTAAGGAATCTGAGTGATTAGATGGGGGGGTTAGAATGAGAGTAAGAAATCTGAGTGATTAGATGGGGTTAGAATGAGAGTAAGAAATCTGAGTGATTAGATGGTGTTAGAATGAGAGTAAGAAATCTGAGTGATTAGATGGGGGGGTTAGAATGAGAGTAAGGAATCTGAGTGATTAGATGGGGGGTTAGAATGAGAGTAAGAAATCTGAGTGATTAGATGGGGGGGTTAGAATGAGAGTAAGGAATCTGAGTGATTAGATGGGGTTAGAATGAGAGTAAGAAATCTGAGTGATTAGATGGAGTTAGAATGAAAGTAAGAAATCTGAGTGATTAGATGGGGTTAGAATGAGAGTAAGAAATCTGATTGATTAGATGGGGGGTTAGAATGAGAGTAAGAAATCTGAGTGATTAGATGGGGGGTTAGAATGAGAGTAAGAAATCTGAGTGATTAGATGGGGGGTTAGAATGAGAGTAAGAAATCTGAGAGATTAGATGGGGTTAGAATGAGAGTAAGAAATCTGAGTGATTAGATGGTGGGGTTAGAATGAGAGTAAGAAATCTGAGTGATTAGATGGGGGGTTAGAATGAGAGTAAGTAATCTGAGTGATTAGATGGGGGGGTTAGAATGAGAGTAAGTAATCTGAGTGATTAGATGGGGGGGTTAGAATGAGAGTAAGGAATCTGAGTGATTAGATGGGGGGGTTAGAATGAGAGTAAGTAATCTGAGTGATTAGATGGGGGGGTTAGAATGAGAGTAAGTAATCTGAGTGATTAGATGGGGGGGTTAGAATGAGAGTAAGAAATCTGAGTGATTAGATGGGGTTAGAATGAGAGTAAGTAATCTGAGTGATTAGATGGTGGGGTTAGAATGAGAGTAAGGAATCTGAGTGATTAGATGGGGGGTTAGAATGAGAGTAAGAAATCTGAGTGATTAGATGGGGTTAGAATGAGAGTAAGAAATCTGAGTGATTAGATGGGGGTTAGAATGAGAGTAAGAAATCTGAGTGATTAGATGGGGGGTTAGAATGAGAGTAAGAAATCTGAGTGATTAGATGGGGTTAGAATGAGAGTAAGAAATCTGAGTGATTAGATGGGGGTTAGAATGAGAGTAAGAAATCTGAGTGATTAGATGGGGTTAGAATGAGAGTAAGAAATCTGAGTGATTAGATGGGGGGTTAGAATGAGAGTAAGAAATCTGAGTGATTAGATGGTGGGGTTAGAATGAGAGTAAGAAATCTGAGTGATTAGATGGGGTTAGAATGAGAGTAAGAAATCTGAGTGATTAGATGGGGTTAGAATGAGAGTAAGAAATCTGAGTGATTAGATGGTGGGGTTAGAATGAGAGTAAGAAATCTGAGTGATTAGATGGTGGGGTTAGAATGAGAGTAAGAAATCTGAGTGATTAGATGGGGGGTTAGAATGAGAGTAAGAAATCTGAGTGATTAGATGGGGTTAGAATGAGAGTAAGAAATCTGAGTGATTAGATGGTGGGGTTAGAATGAGAGTAAGAAATCTGAGTGATTAGATGGGGGGTTAGAATGAGAGTAAGAAATCTGAGTGATTAGATGGGGTTAGAATGAGAGTAAGAAATCTGAGTGATTAGATGGGGGGTTAGAATGAGAGTAAGAAATCTGAGTGATTAGATGGGGGGTTAGAATGAGAGTAAGAAATCTGAGTGATTAGATGGGGGGTTAGAATGAGAGTAAGAAATCTGAGTGATTAGATGGGGTTAGAATGAGAGTAAGAAATCTGAGTGATTAGATGGTGGGGTTAGAATGAGAGTAAGAAATCTGAGTGATTAGATGGGGGGTTAGAATGAGAGTAAGAAATCTGAGTGATTAGATGGGGGGTTAGAATGAGAGTAAGAAATCTGAGTGATTAGATGGGGTTAGAATGAGAGTAAGAAATCTGAGTGATTAGATGGGGGGTTAGAATGAGAGTAAGAAATCTGAGTGATTAGATGGGGGGTTAGAATGAGAGTAAGAAATCTGAGTGATTAGATGGGGTTAGAATGAGAGTAAGAAATCTGAGTGATTAGATGGTGGGGTTAGAATGAGAGTAAGAAATCTGAGTGATTAGATGGGGGGTTAGAATGAGAGTAAGAAATCTGAGTGATTAGATGGGGTTAGAATGAGAGTAAGAATATCTGAGTGATTAGATGGGGTTAGAATGAGAGTAAGAAATCTGAGTGATTAGATGGGGGTTAGAATGAGAGTAAGAAATCTGAGTGATTAGATGGGGGTTAGAATGAGAGTAAGAAATCTGAGTGATTAGATGGGGGGTTAGAATGAGAGTAAGAAATCTGAGTGATTAGATGGGGTTAGAATGAGAGTAAGAAATCTGAGTGATTAGATGGGGGGTTAGAATGAGAGTAAGAAATCTGAGTGATTAGATGGGGTTAGAATGAGAGTAAGAAATCTGAGTGATTAGATGGGGTTAGAATGAGAGTAAGAAATCTGAGTGATTAGATGGGGTTAGAATGAGAGTAAGAAATCTGAGTGATTAGATGGGGTTAGAATGAGAGTAAGAAATCTGAGTGATTAGATGGGGTTAGAATGAGAGTAAGTAATCTGAGTGATTAGATGGGGGGGTTAGAATGAGAGTAAGAAATCTGAGTGATTAGATGGGGTTAGAATGAGAGTAAGAAATCTGAGTGATTAGATGGGGGTTAGAATGAGAGTAAGAAATCTGAGTGATTAGATGGGGTTAGAATGAGAGTAAGAAATCTGAGTGATTAGATGGGGGGTTAGAATGAGAGTAAGAAATCTGAGTGATTAGATGGGGGTTAGAATGAGAGTAAGTAATCTGAGTGATTAGATGGTGGGGTTAGAATGAGAGTAAGAAATCTGAGTGATTAGATGGTGGGGTTAGAATGAGAGTAAGAAATCTGAGTGATTAGATGGGGGTTGGAATGAGAGTAAGAAATCTGAGTGATTAGATGGGGGGTTAGAATGAGAGTAAGAAATCTGAGTGATTAGATGGGGTTAGAATGAGAGTAAGAAATCTGAGTGATTAGATGGTGGGGTTAGAATGAGAGTAAGAAATCTGAGTGATTAGATGGGGGGTTAGAATGAGAGTAAGAAATCTGAGTGATTAGATGGGGGGTTAGAATGAGAGTAAGAAATCTGAGTGATTAGATGTGGGGTTAGAATGAGAGTAAGAAATCTGAGTGATTAGATGGGGGGGTTAGAATGAGAGTAAGGAATCTGAGTGATTAGATGGGGGGTTAGAATGAGAGTAAGAGAGTGATTAGATGGGGTTAGAATGAGAGTAAGAAATCTGAGTGATTAGATGGTGGGGTTAGAATGAGAGTAAGAAATCTGAGTGATTAGATGGGGGGTTAGAATGAGAGTAAGAAATCTGAGTGATTAGATGGGGTTAGAATGAGAGTAAGAAATCTGAGTGATTAGATGGGGTTAGAATGAGAGTAAGAAATCTGAGTGATTAGATGGTGGGGTTAGAATGAGAGTAAGAAATCTGAGTGATTAGATGGGGTTAGAATGAGAGTAAGAAATCTGAGTGATTAGATGGGGTTAGAATGAGAGTAAGAAATCTGAGTGATTAGATGGGGGGGTTAGAATGAGAGTAAGAAATCTGAGTGATTAGATGGGGGTTAGAATGAGAGTAAGAAATCTGAGTGATTAGATGGGGGGTTAGAATGAGAGTAAGAAATCTGAGTGATTAGATGGGGTTAGAATGAGAGTAAGAAATCTGAGTGATTAGATGGGGGGTTAGAATGAGAGTAAGAAATCTGAGTGATTAGATGGGGTTAGAATGAGAGTAAGAAATCTGAGTGATTAGATGGGGTTAGAATGAGAGTAAGAAATCTGAGTGATTAGATGGGGTTAGAATGAGAGTAAGAAATCTGAGTGATTAGATGGGGTTAGAATGAGAGTAAGAAATCTGAGTGATTAGATGGGGTTAGAATGAGAGTAAGTAATCTGAGTGATTAGATGGGGGGGTTAGAATGAGAGTAAGAAATCTGAGTGATTAGATGGGGTTAGAATGAGAGTAAGAAATCTGAGTGATTAGATGGGGGTTAGAATGAGAGTAAGAAATCTGAGTGATTAGATGGGGTTAGAATGAGAGTAAGAAATCTGAGTGATTAGATGGGGGGTTAGAATGAGAGTAAGAAATCTGAGTGATTAGATGGGGGTTAGAATGAGAGTAAGTAATCTGAGTGATTAGATGGTGGGGTTAGAATGAGAGTAAGAAATCTGAGTGATTAGATGGTGGGGTTAGAATGAGAGTATGAAATCTGAGTGATTAGATGGGGGTTGGAATGAGAGTAAGAAATCTGAGTGATTAGATGGGGGGTTAGAATGAGAGTAAGAAATCTGAGTGATTAGATGGGGTTAGAATGAGAGTAAGAAATCTGAGTGATTAGATGGTGGGGTTAGAATGAGAGTAAGAAATCTGAGTGATTAGATGGGGGGTTAGAATGAGAGTAAGAAATCTGAGTGATTAGATGGGGGGTTAGAATGAGAGTAAGAAATCTGAGTGATTAGATGTGGGGTTAGAATGAGAGTAAGAAATCTGAGTGATTAGATGGGGGGGTTAGAATGAGAGTAAGGAATCTGAGTGATTAGATGGGGGGTTAGAATGAGAGTAAGAGAGTGATTAGATGGGGTTAGAATGAGAGTAAGAAATCTGAGTGATTAGATGGTGGGGTTAGAATGAGAGTAAGAAATCTGAGTGATTAGATGGGGGGGTTAGAATGAGAGTAAGAAATCTGAGTGATTAGATGGGGTTAGAATGAGAGTAAGAAATCTGAGTGATTAGATGGGGTTAGAATGAGAGTAAGAAATCTGAGTGATTAGATGGTGGGGTTAGAATGAGAGTAAGAAATCTGAGTGATTAGATGGGGTTAGAATGAGAGTAAGAAATCTGAGTGATTAGATGGGGGTTAGAATGAGAGTAAGAAATCTGAGTGATTAGATGGGGGGGTTAGAATGAGAGTAAGAAATCTGAGTGATTAGATGGGGGTTAGAATGAGAGTAAGAAATCTGAGTGATTAGATGGGGGTTAGAATGAGAGTAAGAAATCTGAGTGATTAGATGGGGTTAGAATGAGAGTAAGAAATCTGAGTGATTAGATGGGGTTAGAATGAGAGTAAGAAATCTGAGTGATTAGATGGGGTTAGAATGAGAGTAAGAAATCTGAGTGATTAGATGGGGGGTTAGAATGAGAGTAAGAAATCTGAGTGATTAGATAAGGTTAGAATGAGAGTAAGAAATCTGAGTGATTAGATGGGGTTAGAATGAGAGTAAGAAATCTGAGTGATTAGATGGGGTTAGAATGAGAGTAAGAAATCTGAGTGATTAGATGGGGGGTTAGAATGAGAGTAAGGAATCTGAGTGATTAGATGGGGTTAGAATGAGAGTAAGAAATCTGAGTGATTAGATGGGGTTAGAATGAGAGTAAGAAATCTGAGTGATTAGATGGGGGGTTAGAATGAGAGTAAGGAATCTGAGTGATTAGATGGGGTTAGAATGAGAGTAAGAATTCTGAGTGATTAGATGGGGTTAGAATGAGAGTAAGAAATCTGAGTGATTAGATGGGGTTAGAATGAGAGTAAGAAATCTGAGTGATTAGATGGGGGGTTAGAATGAGAGTAAGGAATCTGAGTGATTAGATGGGGTTAGAATGAGAGTAAGAAATCTGAGTGATTAGATGGGGTTAGAATGAGAGTAAGAAATCTGAGTGATTAGATGGGGTTAGAATGAGAGTAAGAAATCTGAGTGATTAGATGGGGGGTTAGAATGAGAGTAAGGAATCTGAGTGATTAGATGGGGTTAGAATGAGAGTAAGAAATCTGAGTGATTAGATGGGGTTAGAATGAGAGTAAGAAATCTGAGTGATTAGATGGGGGGTTAGAATGAGAGTAAGGAATCTGAGTGATTAGATGGGGTTAGAATGAGAGTAAGAAATCTGAGTGATTAGATGGGGTTAGAATGAGAGTAAGAAATCTGAGTGATTAGATGGGGTTAGAATGAGAGTAAGAAATCTGAGTGATTAGATGGGGTTAGAATGAGGGTAAGAAATCTGAGTGATTAGATGGTGGGGTTAGAATGAGAGTAAGAAATCTGAGTGATTAGATGGGGTTAGAATGAGAGTAAGAAATCTGATTGATTAGATGGGGTTAGAATGAGAGTAAGAAATCTGAGTGATTAGATGGGGTTAGAATGAGAGTAAGAAATCTGAGTGATTAGATGGGGTTAGAATGAGAGTAGGAAATCTGAGTGATTAGATGGGGTTAGAATGAGAGTAGGAAATCTGAGTGATTAGATGGGGTTAGAATGAGAGTAAGAAATCTGAGTGATTAGATGGGGGGGTTAGAATGAGAGTAAGAAATCTGAGTGATTAGATGGTGGGGTTAGAATGAGAGTAAGAAATCTGAGTGATTAGATGGGGTTAGAATGAGAGTAAGAAATCTGAGTGATTAGATGGGGGTTAGAATGAGAGTAAGAAATCTGAGTGATTAGATGGGGGGGTTAGAATGAGAGTAAGAAATCTGAGTGATTAGATGGGGGTTAGAATGAGAGTAAGAAATCTGAGTGATTAGATGGGGGTTAGAATGAGAGTAAGAAATCTGAGTGATTAGATGGGGTTAGAATGAGAGTAAGAAATCTGAGTGATTAGATGGGGTTAGAATGAGAGTAAGAAATCTGAGTGATTAGATGGGGTTAGAATGAGAGTAAGAAATCTGAGTGATTAGATGGGGGGTTAGAATGAGAGTAAGAAATCTGAGTGATTAGATAAGGTTAGAATGAGAGTAAGAAATCTGAGTGATTAGATGGGGTTAGAATGAGAGTAAGAAATCTGAGTGATTAGATGGGGTTAGAATGAGAGTAAGAAATCTGAGTGATTAGATGGGGGGTTAGAATGAGAGTAAGGAATCTGAGTGATTAGATGGGGTTAGAATGAGAGTAAGAAATCTGAGTGATTAGATGGGGTTAGAATGAGAGTAAGAAATCTGAGTGATTAGATGGGGGGTTAGAATGAGAGTAAGGAATCTGAGTGATTAGATGGGGTTAGAATGAGAGTAAGAATTCTGAGTGATTAGATGGGGTTAGAATGAGAGTAAGAAATCTGAGTGATTAGATGGGGTTAGAATGAGAGTAAGAAATCTGAGTGATTAGATGGGGGGTTAGAATGAGAGTAAGGAATCTGAGTGATTAGATGGGGTTAGAATGAGAGTAAGAAATCTGAGTGATTAGATGGGGTTAGAATGAGAGTAAGAAATCTGAGTGATTAGATGGGGTTAGAATGAGAGTAAGAAATCTGAGTGATTAGATGGGGGGTTAGAATGAGAGTAAGGAATCTGAGTGATTAGATGGGGTTAGAATGAGAGTAAGAAATCTGAGTGATTAGATGGGGTTAGAATGAGAGTAAGAAATCTGAGTGATTAGATGGGGGGTTAGAATGAGAGTAAGGAATCTGAGTGATTAGATGGGGTTAGAATGAGAGTAAGAAATCTGAGTGATTAGATGGGGTTAGAATGAGAGTAAGAAATCTGAGTGATTAGATGGGGTTAGAATGAGAGTAAGAAATCTGAGTGATTAGATGGGGTTAGAATGAGGGTAAGAAATCTGAGTGATTAGATGGTGGGGTTAGAATGAGAGTAAGAAATCTGAGTGATTAGATGGGGTTAGAATGAGAGTAAGAAATCTGATTGATTAGATGGGGTTAGAATGAGAGTAAGAAATCTGAGTGATTAGATGGGGTTAGAATGAGAGTAAGAAATCTGAGTGATTAGATGGGGTTAGAATGAGAGTAGGAAATCTGAGTGATTAGATGGGGTTAGAATGAGAGTAGGAAATCTGAGTGATTAGATGGGGTTAGAATGAGAGTAAGAAATCTGAGTGATTAGATGGGGGGGTTAGAATGAGAGTAAGAAATCTGAGTGATTAGATGGTGGGGTTAGAATGATAGTAAGAAATCTGAGTGATTAGATGGGGTTAGAATGAGAGTAAGAAATCTGAGTGATTAGATGGTGGGGTTAGAATGAGAGTAAGAAATCTGAGTGATTAGATGGGGTTAGAATGAGAGTGAGAAATCTGAGTGATTAGATGGGGTTAGAATGAGAGTAAGAAATCTGAGTGATTAGATGGGGGGTTAGAATGAGAGTAAGAAATCTGAGTGATTAGATGGGGTTAGAACGAGAGTAAGAAATCTGAGTGATTAGATGGGGGGTTAGAACGAGAGTAAGAAATCTGAGTGATTAGATGGGGGGTTAGAATGAGAGTAAGAAATCTGAGTGATTAGATGGGGTTAGAATGAGAGTAAGAAATCTGAGTGATTAGATGGGGTTAGAATGAGAGTAAGAAATCTGAGTGATTAGATGGGGGGTTAGAATGAGAGTAAGAAATCTGAGTGATTAGATGGGGGGTTAGAATGAGAGTAAGAAATCTGAGTGATTAGATGGGGGGTTAGAATGAGAGTAAGAAATCTGAGTGATTAGATGGTGGGGTTAGAATGAGAGTAAGAAATCTGAGTGATTAGATGGGGTTAGAATGAGAGTAAGAAATCTGATTGATTAGATGGGGGGTTAGAATGAGAGTAAGAAATCTGATTGATTAGATGGGGGGTTAGAATGAGAGTAAGAAATCTGAGCGATTAGATGGGGGTTAGAATGAGAGTAAGAAATCTGAGCGATTAGATGGGGTTAGAATGAGAGTAAGAAATCTGAGTGATTAGATGGGGTTAGAATGAGAGTAAGAAATCTGAGTGATTAGATGGGGGGTTAGAATGAGAGTAAGAAATCTGAATGATTAGATGGGGTTAGAATGAGAGTAAGAAATCTGAGTGATTAGATGGTGGGGTTAGAATGAGAGTAAGAAATCTGAGTGATTAGATGGGGGGTTAGAATGAGAGTAAGAAATCTGAGTGATTAGATGGGGGGTTAGAATGAGAGTAAGAAATCTGAGTGATTAGATGGGGTTAGAATGAGAGTAAGAAATCTGAGTGATTAGATGGTGGGGTTAGAATGAGAATAAGAAATCTGAGTGATTAGATGGGGGGTTAGAATGAGAGTAAGAAATCTGAGTGATTAGATGGGGTTAGAATGAGAGTAAGGAATCTGAGTGATTAGATGGGGGGTTAGAATGAGAGTAAGAAATCTGAGTGATTAGATGGGGGGTTAGAATGAGAGTAAGAAATCTGAGTGATTAGATGGGGTTAGAATGAGAGTAAGAAATCTGAGTGATTAGATGGGGTTAGAATGAGAGTAAGAAATCTGAGTGATTAGATGGGGTTAGAATGAGAGTAAGAAATCTGAGTGATTAGATGGGGGGTTAGAATGAGAGTAAGTAATCTGAGTGATTAGATGGGGGGTTAGAATGAGAGTAAGAAATCTGAGTGATTAGATGGGGTTAGAATGAGAGTAAGAAATCTGAGTGATTAGATGGGGGGTTAGAATGAGAGTAAGTAATCTGAGTGATTAGATGGGGGGTTAGAATGAGAGTAAGAAATCTGAGTGATTAGATGGGGTTAGAATGAGAGTAAGAAATCTGAGTGATTAGATGGGGGGTTAGAATGAGAGTAAGTAATCTGAGTGATTAGATGGGGGGTTAGAATGAGAGTAAGAAATCTGAGTGATTAGATGGGGGGTTAGAATGAGAGTAAGAAATCTGAGTGATTAGATGGGGTTAGAATGAGAGTAAGAAATCTGAGTGATTAGATGGGGTTAGAATGAGAGTAAGAAATCTGAGTGATTAGATGGGGTTAGAATGAGAGTAAGAAATCTGAGTGATTAGATGGGGGGTTAGAATGAGAGTAAGTAATCTGAGTGATTAGATGGGGGGTTAGAATGAGAGTAAGAAATCTGAGTGATTAGATGGGGGGTTAGAATGAGAGTAAGTAATCTGAGTGATTAGATGGGGGGTTAGAATGAGAGTAAGAAATCTGAGTGATTAGATGGGGGTTAGAATGAGAGTAAGTAATCTGAGTGATTAGATGGGGTTAGAATGAGAGTAAGAAATCTGAGTGATTAGATGGGGTTAGAATGAGAGTAAGAAATCTGAGTGATTAGATGGGGGGTTAGAATGAGAGTAAGAAATCTGAGTGATTAGATGGTGGGGTTAGAATGAGAGTAAGAAATCTGAGCGATTAGATGGGGTTAGAATGAGAGTAAGAAATCTGAGCGATTAGATGGGGGTTAGAATGAGAGTAAGAAATCTGAGTGATTAGATGGGGGTTAGAATGAGAGTAAGAAATCTGAGTGATTAGATGGGGTTAGAATGAGAGTAAGAAATCTGAGTGATTAGATGGTGGGGTTAGAATGAGAGTAAGAATATCTGAGTGATTAGATGGGGGTTAGAATGAGAGTAAGAAATCTGAGTGATTAGATGGTGGGGTTAGAATGAGAGTATGAATATCTGAGTGATTAGATGGGGGTTAGAATGAGAGTAAGTAATCTGAGTGATTAGATGGGGTTAGAATGAGAGTAAGAAATCTGAGTGATTAGATGGGGTTAGAATGAGAGTAAGAAATCTGAGTGATTAGATGGTGGGGTTAGAATGAGAGTAAGAATATCTGAGTGATTAGATGGGGGTTAGAATGAGAGTAAGAAATCTGAGTGATTAGATGGGGTTAGAATGAGAGTAAGAAATCTGAGTGATTAGATGGGGTTAGAATGAGAGTAAGAAATCTGAGTGATTAGATGGGATTAGAATGAAAGTAAGAAAGCTGAGCTATTAGATGGGGTTAGAATGAGATATGTTGATTAGATTCGTTGATCTGTATAGCTCTATCAGGGGCGGACATGTTGTTTAGAATCTTTGCTTTATCAGAGGGCGGATATGTTGATTAGAATCTTTGCTCTGTATAGCTCTATCAGGAGGCAGACATGTTGTTTAGAATCTTTGCTTTATCAGGGGGCGGATATGTTGATTAGATTCGTTGCTCTGGATAGCTCTATCAGTGGGCGGATATGTTGATTAGATTCGTTGCTCTGGATAGCTCTATCAGGGGTGGACATCTTGTTTAGAATCTTTGCTTTATCAGGGGTCAGATATGTTGATTAGTTTCGTGCTCTGTATTGCTCTATCAGGGGCGGACATGTTGTTTAGAATCTTTGCTTTATCAGGGGGCGGATATGTTGATTAGTATAGTTGCTCTGTATGTTAATGTGAGATACTAATGATGTCTGCGTTGGTGCAGACCTGATCACTCTAGATTCTTAGCTTGTGATCAGGACTCTCTACCTCATGTATCAGTCTGTCTTTGTTTCGTCTAACTTAGCATGCAGCCCCCTCTATACATTCTACCTAGCGCTATATAAATAAAAATGTAATGTAATGCTCTGTATTCTGTGTTTCTTGCAGGACCAGCAGAGGGCCTTGTCTCACCGCTAGCAGTACTGACTGAGAATGGCTACTCCACTCTCATTGGCGGGAGCAACATCTCCTCTGCAATCCCCCAGCCTAACTCTGCAAATAAACCCTGGCGTAGCAAGTCACTCAGTGCCAAACACAATGCAACATCTTCCATCCTCTCCGTCAAACAGCCGGTGCCAGAAAGTCCAAAACAACCACAGGAACCTCTCAAGCCGCCTCTGAACAACCAGAAATCCATGCTGGAAAAACTCAAACTGTTTAATAGCAAAAGTGGCTCCAAGAGTGCAGTGGCTATGGTGGAGGCCCCCCGGGACCCCAGCTCTGAAAGACTGGAAGCTCACCCCAGCTTTGAAGGGGTCGACGAAATGGAAACTGACTTCCTCAACACCAGCAGTACAAGTCCTGTTTCCAGTAGCCCCAAAATAGCCCTGAAGGGGATCGCCCAGCGGACACTCAGCCGTGCTTTAACTAATAAGAAGAGCGCCCCCAAGGGGGGAGAGAAGGAAAAACAAAAAGATAAAAATAAGGATGCTTCCAAAAGGATATCAGTTTCTGACAAACCTGATGCCAAGGAAGAGCCAAAGGAAGAAGCGGCTGCTGCAGACACACCAAGAAAGACCTCCAAGATCTCCAGCTTCATCCCCAAAGGAGGGAAACTGAGCAGCACCAAGAAAGAGCCTTCCCTGAGTGGGATTCCCAAACCAGGAATGAAAACCACCCCAGGCAAATCTTCCTCAAGTGCGCCAGTGTCTGGCAAGGAGGGTGAGAAAGTCCGAAGTGGGAAGCAAGGTTCTGGGCTTTCGCTTCACAAGAACCAACTGGACAACCGCAATTCCAGCTCCTCGTCTAGCTTGGCCTCTTCGGAAGGTAAAGGTGCGGGCACACAGCTAAATGGCGTCACGCAGACCGTGGGAAGCAATACTGTCAGCGTCCAGCTACCTCAACCGCAGCAGCAGTATAATCATCCAAACACAGCCACCGTGGCGCCATTCATGTACAGGTAAGTCCGCATCACACATGGGATCAAAACTAAATCTCATGTGTCTGCTATAATTCTCCAGCATGCTGTGCAGGGCTCACTGTAAACCTGGCGGACATGTTGGAACGGATGACGGGAGATCTGACCCAAGATTCTAAGCATGTCCGCCCCCTGATAGAGCTTTACAGAGCAAAGATTCTAAACAACATGTCCATCCTCTGATAGAGCTATACAGAGCAAAGATTCTAAACAACATGTCCACCCCCTGATAGAGCTTTACAGAGCAAAGATTCTAAACAACATGTCCATCCCCTGATAGAGCTATACAGAGCAAAGATTCTAAACAACATGTCCTCCCCCTGATAGAGCTATACAGAGCAAAGATTCTAAACAACATGTCCTCCCCCTGATAGAGCTATACAGAGCAAAGATTCTAAACAACATGTCTGCCCCCTGATAGAGCTATACAGAGCAAAGATTCTAAACAACATGTCCGCCCCCTGATAGAGCTATACAGAGCAAAGATTCTAAACAACATGTCCGCCCCCTAATAGAGCTATACAGAGCAAAGATTATAAACAACATGTCCTCCCCCTGATAGAGCTATACAGAGCAAAGATTCTAAACAACATGTCTGCCCCCTGATAGAGCTTTACAGAGCAAAGATTCTAAACAACATGTCTGCCCCCTGATAGAGCTTTACAGAGCAAAGATTCTAAACAACATGTCCGCCCCCTGATAGAGCTATACAGCGCAAAGATTCTAAACAACATGTCCGCCCCCTGATAGAGCTATACAGAGCAAAGATTCTAAACAACATGTCCTCCCCCTGATAGAGCTATACAAAGCAAAGATTCTAAACAACATGTCTGCCCCCTGATAGAGCTATACAGATCAAAGATTCTAAACAACATGTCCGCCCCCTGATAGTGCTTTACAGAGCAAAGATTCTAAACAACATGTCCGCCCCCTGATAGAGCTATACAGAGCAAAGATTCTAAACAACATGTCCGCCCCCTGATAGAGCTATACAGAGCAAAGATTCTAAACAACATGTCCTCCCCCTGATAGAGCTATACAGAGCAAAGATTCTAAACAACATGTCTGCCCCCTGATAGAGCTTTACAGAGCAAAGATTCTAAACAACATGTCTGCCCCCTGATAGAGCTTTACAGAGCAAAGATTCTAAACAAGATGTCCACCCCCTGATAGAGCTATACAGAGCAAAGATTCTAAACAACATGTCCTCCCCCTGATAGATCTATACAGAGCAAAGATTCTAAACATGTCCTCCCCTGATAGAGCTATACAGACAAAGATTCTAAACAACATGTCCTCCTCCTGATAGAGCTATACAGAGCAAAGATTCTAAACAACATGTCCGCCCCCTGATACAGCTATACAGAGCAAAGATTCTAAACAACATGTCCTCCACCTGATACAGCTATACAGAGCAAAGATTCTAAACAACATGTCCACCCCCTGATAGAGCTATACAGAGCAAAGATTCTAAACAACATGTCTGCCCCCTGATAGAGCTATACACAGCAAAGATTCTAAACAACATGTACACCCCCTGATAGAGCTATACAGAGCAAAGATTCTAAACAACATGTCTGCCCCCTGATAGAGCTATACACAGCAAAGATTCTAAACAACATGTACACCCCCTGATAGAGCTATACAGAGCAGAGATACTAAACATGCCTGACTCCTGATAGAGCTATACAGTGTAAAGATTCTATAACGCATGTCCGCCCCCTGTCCCAGTGCAGGAGGAAGCTTGCACCGGGGAGTTGGGGAAACCTGTCTCCTGCTGCGCCGGGGAGCTGAGGGAATCTGTTTAAGGAATGCGCTGCCCTGTAGAGTGTGTTGTTATATTCTCTGGTTTTTTAGGTCTCAGGCAGACAATGAAGAAAATTCAGGAGGAATACACATGGAGTCCACTCTGCATAGTAAAACAGGCCAGTCTTGTCTAGAAGAGCTTGCAGGTAAGTTTAGATAGGATGTCATATAATGTAATTGTACCAACAGTGGGAATGGAAGTGCGGTAACTAATAATAGACTGGATTCTGGGTGGAGTTGGCTTATTAGTATTTGTGGTAATTTATAGATGGGCGTGTCAGTCATAAATCCAAATTCAGTATAAAGCAGCTGGGACATACATTACGTTCCCCTGGTGGTGTCTTCATGGATGACATCATTGTGTTGATGACATCATGCTATTCTCCATTGATGAATCTCTAATACTAATAAACTCCCATGATAATGAAGAGGGTCTGCCTTGTTTGTACCTTGCTTATTCCCGTCCATGTCTGGGTTGAATTGCTTTGATCCAGCGTTTCTCTCCTGTATCTCCA
This sequence comes from Pelodytes ibericus, assembly GCA_036172795.1. NCBI lineage: Eukaryota > Metazoa > Chordata > Amphibia > Anura > Pelodytidae > Pelodytes > Pelodytes ibericus. Next base: position 1,370,557 of record CM069863.1, on the reverse strand, counting down.
TATTTAATGTATCTGTCTGATTTCAGGTGAAGACCCGGAAATACGAAGATTAAGAACAGTTAAAAACATAGCAGACCTCCGGCAGAACCTGGAGGAGACCATGTCAAGTCTACGAGGGACACAGGTCACACACAGGTACCATCAGGAACAAAGGTCACCATGCATGTTAGTGATATGAGCAGAGAGGGCGTTAAAGCTAGAAATGAAACGGACTCTGTCTTGCTGTTTTTATCATGCACCATTTAGAAGACATTACTGATTTAGTACAAGACAAACTAATCACTAGGATACCTCCTAGCATGGTGTTCTCATGGAATAATGGGGGCATTATACAGGTGAAAAATTAGAATATCGTGCAAAAGTTGATTTATTTTAGTAATGCATCGTAAAAGGGGAAAGTAATATATAAGACAGACGCGTTACATGCAAATCAAGATAGTTCAAGCCGTGATTTGTCATCGTTGTCATGATTATGGCTCACAGCTCATGAAAACCCCAAATCCACAATCTCAGTAAATTAGAATATTACATGCAATCAATAAAACCAGGAGTGTACATAGAACAATATCGGACCTCTGAAAAGTATAAGCAGCATATGGACTCAGTACGTGGTTTGGGCCCCTTTTGCAGTAATTACTGCCTCAATGCGGCGTGGCATGGAAGCTATCAGACTGTGGCACTGCTGAGGTGTTATGGAAGACCAGGACGCTTCAAAAGCAGCCTTCAGCTCTTCTGCATTGTTTGTTGTCTCATGTCTCTGATCTTTCTCTTGGCAATGCCCCATAGATTCTCTATGGGGTTCAGGTCAGGCGAGTTTGCTGGCCAATCAAGCACAGCATTCCCACGGCCATTGAACCAGGCTTTGGTGCTTTTGGCAGTGTGGGCAGGTGCCAAGCCCTGCTGGAAAATGAAGTCAGCATCCCCATAAAGCTTGTCTGTGGAAGGAAGCATGAAGTGCTCCTAAATCTCCTGGTAGACGGCTGCGTTGACCCTGGACTTAATGAAGCACAGTGGACCAACACCAGCAGAAGACGTGGCTCCCCAAAACAACACAGACTGTGGAAACTTCACACTGGACTTCAAGCATCTTGCAGTGTGTGCCTCTCCATTCTTCCCCCAGACTCTGGGTCCTTGGATTCCAAATGAGATGCAAAAGTTGCTCTCATCAGAAAAGAGGACTTTGGACCACTGAGCAACAGACCAGGTCTGTTTTTCTTTAGCCCAGGTAAGACGCTTCTGATGTTGTTTGTTGTTCAGGAGCGGCTTGACAAGAGGAATACGACATCTGAAGCCCATGTCCAGGATCCGTCTGTGTGTGGTGGCTCTTGATGCTCTGACTCCAGACTCAGTCCACTCCTTGTGAAAGTCCCCAAAACATTTGAATGGCCTTTTCGTGACAATCTTCTCCAGGCTGTGGTCATCCCTGCTGCTTGTGCACCTTTTTCTTCCACACTTTTCTTTTGATATATCCAACTTCCTTCGCAATTACCTTTTGAGGCTTTCCCTCCTGATGGAGGGGTCAATGATGATTTTCTGCACAACTGTCAGGTCACCAGTCTTCCCCATGATTGTGATTCCTACTGAACCAGACTGAGAGACCATTTAAAGGCTCAGAAACCCTTTTGCAGCTGATTAGAGTTGGACACTGTGAGCCTAGAATATTTAACCTTTTCAAAATATTCTAATTTACTGAGATTGTGGATTTGGGGTTTTCATGAGCTGTGAGCCATAATCATCGCACTTATGACAAATCAGTCATAGTTTCCCCTTTTACGTTGCATTACTGAAATAAATGAAACGTATGATAAATATAATTAAATATCTGTATGATACGGGTGAAACACATTATTCCCCTGCATATCCCTATTGTGCAATGATAGCACTTTACTCCAATATAAAAAAGAGGACATAGTCTTAAATTAGAGAGACACATGTTTAAAAGTAATATCCTAGATATAAGATAAGGCCAGGGACTAATGATAGTATTACATTACTGAGAGGGTAGTGGATATATGGAATAGTCTTCCAGTAGAAGTGGTAGAGGTTAATACAGTGAAGGAGTTTAAGCATGCATGGGATAGGTATAAGGCTATCCTAGATATAAGATAAGGCCAGGGACTAATGAAAGTATTACATTACTGAGAGGGTAGTGGATGCATGGAATAGTCTTCCAGTAGAAGTGGTAGAGGTTAATACAGTGAAGGAGTTTAAGCATGCATGGGATAGGTATAAGGCTATCCTAGATATAAGATAAGGCCAGGGACTAATGAAAGTATTACATTACTGAGAGGGTAGTGGATACATGGAATGGCCTTCCAGCAGAAGTGGTAGAGGTTAATACAGTGAAGGAGTTTAAGCATGCATGGGATAGGTATAAGGCTATCCTAGATATAAGATAAGGCCAGGGACTAATTAAAGTATTACATTACTGAGAGGGTAGTGGATGCATGGAATAGTCTTCCAGTAGAAGTGGTAGAGGTTAATACAGTGAAGGAGTTTAAGCATGCATGGGATAGGTATAAGGCTATCCTAGATATAAGATAAGGTCAGGGACTAATGAAAGTATTACATTACTGAGAGGGTAGTGGATATATGGAATAGTCTTCCAGTAGAAGTGGTAGAGGTTAATACAGTGAAGGAGTTTAAGCATGCATGGGATAGGTATAAGGCTATCCTAGATATAAGATAAGGCGAGAGACTAATGAAAGTATTACATTACTGAGAGGGTAGTGGATGCATGGAATAGTCTTCCAGTAGAAGTGGTAGAGGTTAATACAGTGAAGGAGTTTAAGCATGCATGGGATAGGTATAAGGCTATCCTAGATATAAGATAAGGCCAGGGACTAATGAAAGTATTTCTTTACTGCGAGGGTAGTGGGTGTATGGAATAGTCTTCCAGTAGAAGTGGTAGAGGTTAATACAGTGAAGGAGTTTAAGCATGCATGGGATAGGTATAAGGCTATCCTAGATATAGGATAAGGTCAGGGACTAATGAAAGTATTACTTTACTGAGAGGGTAGTGGATATATGGAATAGTCTTCCAGTAGAAGTGGTAGAGGTTAATACAGTGAAGGAGTTTAAGCATGCATGGGATAGGTATAAGGCTATCCTAGATATATGATAAGGTCAGGAACTAATGAAAGTATTACTTTACTGAGAGAGTAGTGGATATATGGAATAGTCTTCCAGTAGAAGTGGTAGAGGTTAATACAGTGAAGGAGTTTAAGCATGCATGGGATAGGTATAAGGCTATCCTAGATATAAGATAAGGTCAGGGACTAATGAAAGTATTACTTTACTGCGAGGGTAGTGGGTGCATGGAATAGTCTTCCAGTAGAAGTGGTAGAGGTTAATACAGTGTAGGAGTTTAAGCATGCATGGGATAGGTATAAGGCTATCCTAGATATAAGATAAGGTCATGGACTAATGAAAGTATTACTTTACTGAGAGGGTAGTGGATGTATGGAATAGTCTTCCAGTAGAAGTGGTAGAGGTTAATACAGTGAAGGAGTTTAAGCATGCATGGGATAGGTATAAGGCTATCCTAGATATAAGATAAGGTAAGGGACTAATGAAAGTATTACTTTATGGAGAGGGTAGTGGATGCATGGAATAGTCTTCCAGTAGAAGTGGTAGAGGTTAATACAGTGAAGGAGTTTAAGCATGCATGGGATAGGTATAAGGCTATCCTAGATATAACATAAGGTCAGGGACTAATGAAAGTATTACATTACTGAGAGGGTAGTGGATGTATGGAATAGTCTTCCAGTAGAAGTGGTAGAGGTTAATACAGTGAAGGAGTTTAAGCATGCGTGGGTTAGGTATAAGGCTATCCTAGATATAAGATAAGGTCAGGGACTAATGAAAGTATTACATTACTGAGAGGGTAGTGGATGTATGGAATAGTCTTCCAGTAGAAGTGGTAGAGGTTGATACAGTGAAGGAGTTTAAGCATGCATGGGATAGGTATAAGGCTATCCTAGATATAAAATAAGGCCAGGGACTAATGAAAGTATTACATTACTGAGAGGGTAGTGGATGTATGGAATAGTCTTCCAGTAGAAGTGGTAGAGGTTAATACAGTGAAGGAGTTTAAGCATGCATGGGATAGGTATAAGGCTATCCTAGATATAAGGTCAGGGACTAATGAAAGGATTCAGATTATGGGGCAGTCCAGATGGGCCTGATGGCTCTTATCTGCCGATGACACTTTTTATCTTTCTATCATATCAGATTCTGTGAGTTTCTAATTCACACTTGTGTTGTTCTCTTGTTTAGCACGTTAGAGACCACGTTTGATGGTAACATAACTACTGAAGTGAGCGGGCGTAATGTTCTGGGTTTACCAGCCAGGTCGACACCCATGTCATGGAGACTCGGACAAGCCAGCCCCCGTCTGCAGGCTGGTGACGCCCCTTCCCTGGGTAACGGTTACCCACCGAGAGCCAACGCCAGCCGCTTCATCAACTCTGAGCCGGGACGCTATGTATATTCTGCCCCTCTGAGGAGGCAGCTGGCGGCAAGAGGCAGTGCAGGCCACGGTGATGCCCTGGACAAGGCGGCAGATGAAATGGATCTAGAAAATATCAGCATGGAAGCCACGGGATACATGAGTGACGGAGACGTCCTGAGCAAGAACATACACAGCGAAGACATAACCAGCGGGTAACAACTTCAATCTGCATAATACTATCATAAACGTGAGAAAAGAAAGTGGGAGCCACATCTCACACAGAGAATGGATAGCACTGTGGGGTTCACATCTCACACAGAACAGATAGCACTGTGGGGTTCACATCTCACATAGAGAACAGATAGCACTGTGGGGTTCACATCTCACACAGAGAATGGATAGCACTGTGGGGTTCACATCTCACACAGAACAGATAGCACTGTGGGGTTCACATCTCACACAGAGAACAGATAGCACTGTGGGGTTCACATCTCACACAGAGAACAGATAGCACTGTGGGGTTCACATCTCACACAGAGAATGGATAGCACTGTGGGGTTCACATCTCACACAGAGAATGGATAGCACTGTGGGGTTCACATCTCACACAGAGAACAGATAGCACTGTGGGGTTCACATCTCACACAGAGAACAGATAGCACTGTGGGGTTCACATCTCACACAGAGAATGGATAGCACTGTGGGGTTCACATCTCACACAGAGAACAGATAGCACTGTGGGGTTCACATCTCACACAGAACAGATAGCACTGTGGGGTTCACATCTCACACAGAACAGATAGCACTGTGGGGTTCACATCTCACACAGAACAGATAGCACTGTGGGGTTCACATCTCACACAGAACAGATAGCACTGTGGGGTTCACATCTCACACAGAACAGATAGCACTGTGGGGTTCACATCTCACACAGAACAGATAGCACTGTGGGGTTCACATCTCACACAGAACAGATAGCACTGTGGGGTTCACATCTCACACAGAGAACAGATAGCACTGTGGGGTTCACATCTCACACAGAACAGATAGCACTGTGGGGTTCACATCTCACACAGAACGGATAGCACTGTGGGGTTCACATCTCACACAGAACAGATAGCACTGTGGGGTTCACATCTCACACAGAGAACAGATAGCACTGTGGGGTTCACATCTCACACAGAGAACAGATAGCACTGTGGGGTTCACATCTCACACAGAACAGATAGCACTGTGGGGTTCACATCTCACACAGAACAGATAGCACTGTGGGGTTCACATCTCACACAGAACAGATAGCACTGTGGGGTTCACATCTCACACAGAACACAGATAGCACTGTGGGGTTCACATCTCACACAGAGAACAGATAGCACTGTGGGGTTCACATCTCACACAGAACAGATAGCACTGTGGGGTTCACATCTCACACAGAACAGATAGCACTGTGGGGTTCACATCTCACACAGAACAGATAGCACTGTGGGGTTCACATCTCACACAGAACAGATAGCACTGTGGGGTTCACATCTCACACAGAACAGATAGCACTGTGGGGTTCACATCTCACACAGAACAGATAGCACTGTGGGGTTCACATCTCACACAGAACAGATAGCACTGTGGGGTTCACATCTCACACAGAACAGATAGCACTGTGGGGTTCACATCTCACACAGAACAGATAGCACTGTGGGGTTCACATCTCACACAGAACGGATAGCACTGTGGGGTTCACATCTCACACAGAGAACAGATAGCACTGTGGGGTTCACATCTCACACAGAACACAGATAGCACTGTGGGGTTCACATCTCACACAGAACAGATAGCACTGTGGGGTTCACATCTCACACAGAACGGATAGCACTGTGGGGTTCACATCTCACACAGAGAACAGATAGCACTGTGGGGTTCACATCTCACACAGAACACAGATAGCACTGTGGGGTTCACATCTCACACAGAACACAGATAGCACTGTGGGGTTCACATCTCACACAGAACGGATAGCACTGTGGGGTTCACATCTCACACAGAGAACAGATAGCACTGTGGGGTTCACATCTCACACAGAACACAGATAGCACTGTGGGGTTCACATCTCACACAGAACGGATAGCACTGTGGGGTTCACATCTCACACAGAGAACAGATAGCACTGTGGGGTTCACATCTCACACAGAACACAGATAGCACTGTGGGGTTCACATCTCACACAGAACGGATAGCACTGTGGGGTTCACATCTCACACAGAGAACAGATAGCACTGTGGGGTTCACATCTCACACAGAACAGATAGCACTGTGGGGTTCACATCTCACACAGAACGGATAGCACTGTGGGGTTCACATCTCACACAGAACAGATAGCACTGTGGGGTTCACATCTCACACAGAGAACAGATAGCACTGTGGGGTTCACATCTCACATAGAACAGATAGCACTGTGGGGTTCACATCTCACACAGAGAACAGATAGCACTGTGGGGTTCACATCTCACACAGAACAGATAGCACTGTGGGGTTCACATCTCACACAGAGAACAGATAGCACTGTGGGGTTCACATCTCACACAGAACACAGATAGCACTGTGGGGTTCACATCTCACACAGAACAGATAGCACTGTGGGGTTCACATCTCACACAGAACAGATAGCACTGTGGGGTTCACATCTCACACAGAACACAGATAGCACTGTGGGGTTCACATCTCACACAGAACAGATAGCACTGTGGGGTTCACATCTCACACAGAACAGATAGCACTGTGGGGTTCACATCTCACACAGAACAGATAGCACTGTGGGGTTCACATCTCACACAGAGAACAGATAGCACTGTGGGGTTCACATCTCACACAGAGAACAGATAGCACTGTGGGGTTCACATCTCACACAGAGAACAGATAGCACTGTGGGGTTCACATCTCACACAGAACACAGATAGCACTGTGGGGTTCACATCTCACACAGAGAACAGATAGCACTGTGGGGTTCACATCTCACACAGAGAACAGATAGCACTGTGGGGTTCACATCTCACACAGAACGGATAGCACTGTGGGGTTCACATCTCACACAGAACAGATAGCACTGTGGGGTTCACATCTCACACAGAGAACAGATAGCACTGTGGGGTTCACATCTCACACAGAACAGATAGCACTGTGGGGTTCACATCTCACACAGAACAGATAGCACTGTGGGGTTCACATCTCACACAGAGAACAGATAGCACTGTGGGGTTCACATCTCACACAGAACAGATAGCACTGTGGGGTTCACATCTCACACAGAACAGATAGCACTGTGGGGTTCACATCTCGCACAGAACGGATAGCACTGTGGGGTTCACATCTCACACAGAGAAAGGATTGCACTGTGGGGTTCACATCTCACACAGAGAAAGGATAGCACTGTGGGGTTCACATCTCACACAGAGAACAGATAGCACTGTGGGGTTCACATCTCACACAGAGAACAGATAGCACTGTGGGGTTCACATCTCACACAGAGAACAGATAGCACTGTGGGGTTCACATCTCACACAGAGAACAGATAGCACTGTGGGGTTCACATCTCACACAGAACAGATAGCACTGTGGGGTTCACATCTCACACAGAGAATGGATAGCACTGGGACTAGGTCAGGGACTAATGAAAGTATTACTTTACTGAGAGGGTAGTGGATGGATGGAATAGTCTTCCAGTAGAAGTGGTAGAGATTAATACAGTGAAGGAGTTTAAGCATGCATGGGATAGGTATAAGGCTATCCTAGATATAAGATAAGACCAGGGACTAATGAAATTATTACATTACTGAGAGGGTAGTGGATGTATGGAATAGTCTTCCAGTAGAAGTGGTAGAGGTTAATACAGTGAAGGAGTTTAAGCATGCATGGGATAGGTATAAAGCTATCCTAGATATAAGATAAGGCCAGGGACTAATGAAAGTATTACGTTACTGAGAGGGTAGTGGATGTATGGAATAGTCTTCCAGTAGAAGTGGTAGAGGTTAATACAGTGAAGGAGTTTAAGCATGCATGGGATAGGTATAAGGTTATCCTAGATATAAGATAAGGCTAGGGACTAATGAAAGTATTACTTTACTGAGAGGGTAGTGGGTGCATGGGATAGTCTTCCAGTAGAAGTGGTAGAGGTTAATACAGTGAAGGAGTTTAAGCATGCATGGGATAGGTATAAGGTTATCCTAGATATAAGATAAGGCTAGGGACTAATGATAGTATTACATTACTGAGAGGGTAGTGGATGCATGGAATAGTCTTCCAGTACAAGTGGTAGAGGTAAATACAGTGAAGGAGTTTAAGCATGCATGGGATAGGTATAAGGCTATCCTAGATATAAGATAAGGCCAGGGACTAATGAAAGTATTACATTACTGAGAGGGTAGTGGATGCATGGAATAGTCTTCCAGTAGAAGTGGTAGAGGTTAATACAGTGAAGGAGTTTAAGCATGCATGGGATAGGTATAAGGCTATCCTAGATATAAGATAAGGTCAGGGACTAATGAAAGTATTACATTACTGAGAGGGTAGTGGATGTATGGAATAGTCTTCCAGTAGAAGTGGTAGAGGTTAATACAGTGAAGGAGTTTAAGCATGCATGGGATAGGTATAAGGCTATCCTAGATATAAGATAATGTCAGGGACTAATGAAAGGATTCAGATTATGGGCCGAATGGTTCTTATCTGCAGGTGACATTCTTTTTCTATGGATGAAGTGCAGTTAGCAGAATAACCAGCAGGTGGCCATTCACCGCCCCCCACTATCCATTCCACTTGGTTTTCTTTTAGAATCATATTTGTGCTTCTCATCGATGCGACTCTGCACAGCTGGCTCTGCCTTTCCCTCTGGCCATGTGGGCTCGGCTTACAGCATAAGTATGATGCGAAGTGGTGCCAGGGTGCAACATAAAAACTAAATATAGAAAATGGTTTGTTGGTGAACAGCAAACAGACTGTGAAAACTCAAATTGAACACACTCGTATAGTGCTACGAACGATGCCTGGCTAGGATCCCAGTGCCGGGGTGATAGGATCCCAGTGCTCCGCAGTGCCGGGGTGATAGGATCCCAGTGCTCCGCAGTGCCGGGGTGATAGGATCCCAGTGCTCCGCAGTGCCGGGGTGATAGGATCGCAGTGCCGGGGTGATAGGATCGCAGTGCCGGGGTGATAGAATCCCAGTGCTCCGCAGTGCTCCAGGGTGATTGGATCCCAGTGCTCGGGGTGATTGGATCCCAGTGCTCGGGGTGATTGGATCCCAGTGCTCGGGGTGATTGGATCCCAGTGCTCGGGGTGATTGGATCCCAGTGCTCCGGGGTGATTGGATCCCAGTGCTCCGGGGTGATTGGATCCCAGTGCTCCGGGGTGATTGGATCCCAGTGCTCCGCAGTGCCGGGGTGATAGGATCCCAGTGCTCCGCAGTGCCGGGGTGATAGGATCGCAGTGCCGGGGTGATAGGATCCCAGTGCTCCGCAGTGCCGGGGTGATAGGATCGCAGTGCCGGGGTGATAGGATCGCAGTGCCGGGTTGATAGAATCCCAGTGCTCCGCAGTGCTCCAGGGTGATTGGATCCCAGTGCTCCGGGGTGATTGGATCCCAGTGCTCGGGGTGATTGGATCCCAGTGCTCGGGGTGATTGGATCCCAGTGCTCGGGGTGATTGGATCCCAGTGCTCGGGGTGATTGGATCCCAGTGCTCGGGGTGATTGGATCCCAGTGCTCGGGGTGATTGGATCCCAGTGCTCGGGGTGATTGGATCCCAGTGCTCGGGGTGATTGGATCCCAGTGCTCGGGGTGATTGGATCCCAGTGCTCCGGGGTGATTGGATCCCAGTGCTCGGGGTGATTGGATCCCAGTGCTCGGGGTGATTGGATCCCAGTGCTCCGGGGTGATTGGATCCCAGTGCTCCGGGGTGATTGGATCCCAGTGCTCCGGGGTGATTGGATCCCAGTGCTCCGGGGTGATTGGATCCCAGTGCTCCGGGGTGATTGGATCCCAGTGCTCCGGGGTGATTGGATCCCAGTGCTCGGGGTGATTGGATCCCAGTGCTCGGGGTGATTGGATCCCAGTGCTCCGGGGTGATTGGATCCCAGTGCTCGGGGTGATTGGATCCCAGTGCTCGGGGTGATTGGATCCCAGTGCTCCGGGGTGATTGGATCCCAGTGCTCGGGGTGATTGGATCCCAGTGCTCGGGGTGATTGGATCCCAGTGCTCGGGGTGATTGGATCCCAGTGCTCCGGGGGTGATTGGATCCCAGTGCTCTGCGGTTCCTGGGGTGATGGGGTTCCAGTGCTCCTGGGTGATGGGGTTCCAGTGCTCCGCGGTTCCTGGGGTGATGGTGGTTCCAGTGCTCCGCGGTTCCTGGGGTGATGGGGTTCCAGTGCTCCGGGGTGATTGGATCCCAGTGCTCTGCGGTTCCTGGGGTGATGGGGTTCCAGTGCTCCGGGGTGATGGGGTTCCAGTGCTCCGCGGATCCTGGGGTGATGGGGTTCCAGTGCTCCGCGGTTCCTGGGGTGATGGGGTTCCAGTGCTCCGGGGTGATGGGGTTCCAGTGCTCTGCGGTTCCTGGGGTGATGGGGTTCCAGTGCTCCGGGGTGATGGGGTTCCAGTGCTCCGGGGTGATGGGGTTCCTGTGCTCCGGGGTGATTGGATCCCAGTGCTCTGCGGTGCCCGGGTGATGGGGTTCCAGTGCTCTGCAGTGGGTGTTAGGATTAAGTCCCTGGTATTACACGGCTTCCTCCACTTGTTAACGCTGTAAAATGCTGTCGTTAGAATTCTTGCTTGTAGGACCTGATAATACTAGAGGTCCCTGTGCCCCCCTCTTGCAATTACACAGATCACTCAGACATGGGTCTCTCCCTCTCTGCTGCCATTCACTGCCCAGATTGGGGGGGGGGGGGGGGGGTTGCAGAGATTTATTTCCTGGAGTAGTGTCCCCTGGTTCTGCTCCAGCAGACATGGTTTATAATCCTGCTCCCCCTGTCCCCTCTGCAATATTATAACAAATTTAAAGACAAAAAAATCCTACTTCATTTGTTTGATTTGCTGTGACAGGAAATGATTCAGCTTGATTAGGAATCTTTTATTGTCTTCTAGCGGATAAAGGCTGTAACAAAAGCTTCCCTTCCGGGGCTGGATTCACAGCGTGTTGCTTACATGTTCATTTACTCATTCATTGTAACACAGTGCTTTGTTTATAAACCAGCGACCGTGAGATTCTTAAACTACTTATACTGTGACCGTATCACCTAAACACTGCTTATACTGTGACTGTATCACCCAAACACTGCTCATACTGTGACTGTATCACCTAAACACTGCTCCTACTGTGACTGTGTCACCCAAACACTGCTTATACTGTGACTGTATCACCCAAACACTGCTTATACTGTGACTGTATCACCCAAACACTGCTTATACTGTGACTGTATCACCCAAACACTGCTTATACCGTGACTGTATCACCTAAACACTGCTTATACTGTGACTGTATCACCCAAACACTGCTCATACTGTGACTGTATCACCCAAACACTGCTTATACTGTGACTGTATCACCCAAACACTGCTTATACTGTGACTGTATCACCCAAACACTGCTTATACTGTGACTGTATCACCCAAACACTGCTTATACTGTGACTGTATCACCCAAACACTGCTTATACTGTGACTGGATCAGCCAAACACTGCTTATACTGTGAACGTGTCACCTAAACACATTTCCATTTGCCCTGCTGGTCTGGTGTCATTTAGAAAGAAGCCTGGCATCATATCCCCTCGGGGAGCTGCATCTTGCCTAGCAACCCCTGTGAGCCCCGCGGGTACCTTTGTACTAATAATAAGAGTGTGTGGCGTGGGTTGTCTGCTCCTTCCTGCAGTGTGCTTCACTAATGGCCAGCTCTGTTCACACACACTCTCGCGGTCGCTGCTCTCTGCTGGAATAAGGTAGGATTGGACACAGACAGGGGTTGCATATTGGATCCCTAAACTGATCAGCGGAGGGTAGTCACTGGTCCTCTGCGGACCTTCTTATTTCATACCAGTCTGGATTATCTGGAGACTAGATATTAGTCAGCCTCAAACTCTACATTAGGATCTAGCAGGGGAGGGAATTTAGGAGCCAGAGCTCTCTGTATGTGTGATAATCGGGTGAGGAGGAATCGATCAGAAGCCTAAACATGTTACATTGTGATACCTGACACTGATCCACACACGGACATAGCACTTTGTCATGATGCAATCAGTCCTGCATCAGCTTCTGTGTATAACACGTATGTGGCTAGATACTAGATGTATTATGTGGTTTGTAGTTCAGCAGAAGCTGGAGGGGGCCAGTTGGACACCTCGGGATTGTGTCAATCAGAATCCATACTGTGGATAAGGAGGGGGTTAAACACCCACCAATTAGTCACCTGTTGGGTTACATGTTTCAGCTAAATGTCTGTCCGGTCAATTCCTCTACAGTATCTACTACTCCTTACGGTGTCAGCCTTACTGCTTCCACTGGAAGGTTATTCCAGGTATCTACTACTCCTTACAGTGTCAGCCCTTACTGCCTCCGCTGGAAGGTTATTCCAGGTATCTACTACTCCTTACAGTGTCAGCCCTTACTGCCTCCGCTGGAAGGTTATTCCAGGTATCTACTACTCCTTACAGTGTCAGCCCTTACTGCCTCCGCTGGAAGGTTATTCCAGGTATCTACTACTCCTTACGGTGTCAGCCTTACTGCTTCCGCTGGAAGGTTATTCCAGGTATCTACTACTCCTTATAGCATCAGCCTTACTGCTTCCACTGGAAGGTTATTCCAGGTATCTACTACTCCTTACAGTGTCAGCCCTTACTGCCTCCGCTGGAAGGTTATTCCAGGTATCTACTACTCCTTATAGCATCAACCTTTACTGCTTCCGCTGGAAGGTTATTCCAGGTATCTACTACTCCTTACGCTGTCAGCCTTACTGCTTCCGCTGGAAGGTTATTCCAGGTATCTACTACTCCTTACAGTATCAGCCCTTACTGCTTCCGCTGGAAGGTTATTCCAGGTATCTACTACTCCTTACAGCGTCAGCCTTTACTGCTTCCACTGAAAGGTTATTCCAGGTATCTACTACTCTTTACAGTATCAGCCTGTACTGCTCCCGCTGGAAGGTTATTCAAGGTATCTACTACTCCTTACGGTGTCAGCCTTACTGCTTCCACTGGAAGGTTATTCCAGGTATCTATTACTCTTTACGGTGTCGGCCCTTACTGCTTCCGCTGGAAGGTTATTCCAGGTATCTACTACTCCTTACGGTGTCAGCCTTAGTGCTCCCACTTGAAGGTTATTCCAGGTATCTACTACTCTTTACGGTGTTGGCCCTTACTGCTTCTACTGGAAGGTTATTCCAGGTATCTACTATTCTTTACGGTGTCGGCCTTTACTGCTTCCGCTGGAAGGTTATTCCTGGTATCTACTACTCTTTACGGTGTCAGCCTTTACTGCTTCCGCTGGAAGGTTATTCCAGGTATCTACTACTCTTTACGGTGTCAGCCTTTACTGCTTCCGCTGGAAGGTTATTCTAGGTATCTACTACTCTTTACAGTGTCAGCCTTTACTGCTTCTGCTGGATTGTTATTCCAGGTATCTACTACTCTTTACAGTGTCAGCCTTTACTGCTTCTGCTGGATTGTTATTCCAGGTATCTACTACTCTTTACAGTGTCAGCCTTTACTGCTTCCGCTGGAAGGTTATTCCAGGTATCTACTACTCTTTACAGTGTCAGCCTTTACTGCTTCCACTGGAAGGTTATTCCAGGTATCTACTACTCTTTACAGTGTCAGCCTTTACTGCTTCCACTGGGAGGTTATTCTAGGTATCTTTGAAACAGAAGGGTAAAATTCAGCGCTAGATCCGTGACCAAGCAGCACCAACCTGTGTGTATCTCTGCAAACACACATGAAAAATACACACAAACAGTAAACAAGGGTGGTAGGTGCGCTGGAGATCTTCCACACACAGAATTATGTATATTAAAAGAAAATATATAATTGCCTTAAATAGCGATAAACTTCATGGACTGAAAGTATAGGTAACGCCACCAGGCTCAGAACATAGAGAGACAAAAAAAGACAAAAACCATAGTGCAACTCTGTATACAGTGGGGAATATTCTATACTGAGGTGGTGAATTGCACTCACAAAAGTGAATAGGAAAAAGAGCTTATCTGATCCAAATGGAATGATTTCTTCATTTCTTCTCAGTCAGTGGCCATATGTGAATATGATGGCAGAAAGTGAAGATGAAGTCAGTATATAGTAAAGTACAAACAGCTTTAATAAAACATAGTATCTTACATATAGAGTGTTGGAAAAACAGCACTGCAGATCTTCCTTTTCATGCAGCAATCAGCCAAATCAGTAAACAAATCTGCAGCAAATAAAGAAGTCCCAAAACTTGGCAGGGCTGGAAATGGATAAAATCAATGGTGTACAGTGGGTCACACACGCTTAGAGGAAGCTTAAGGAAAGGCGAAACGCATCAGATAAGCTCTTTTTCCTATTCACTTTTGTGAGTGCAATTCACCACCTCAGTATAGAATATTCCCCACTGTATACAGAGTTGCACTATGGTTTTTGTCTTTTTTTGTCTCTCTATGTTCTGAGCCTGGTGGCGTTACCTATACTTTCAGTCCATGAAGTTTATCGCTATTTAAGGCAATTATATATTTTCTTTTAATATACATAATTCTGTGTGTGGAAGATCTCCAGCGCACCTACCACCCTTGTTTACTATTCTACGTATCTACTACTCTTTACAGTGTCAGCCTTTACTGCTTCCGCTGGAAGGTTATTCCAGGTATCTACTACTCTTTACAGTGTCGGCATTTACTGCTTCCACTGGGAGGTTATTCCAGGAATCTACTACTCCTTACAGTGTCAGCCTTTACTGCTTCTGATGGAAGGTTATTCCAGGTATCTACTACTCTTTACAGTGTCAGCCTTTACTGCTTCCGCTGGAAGGTTATGCCAGGTATCTACTACTCTTTACAGTGTCGGCATTTACTGCTTCCACTGGGAGGTTATTCCAGGTATCTACTACTCCTTACAGTGTCAGCCTTTACTGCTTCTGATGGAAGGTTATTCCAGGTATCTACTACTCTTTACAGTGTCAGCCTTTACTGCTTCCGCTGGAAGGTTATGCCAGGTATCTACTACTCTTTACAGTGTCGGCATTTACTGCTTCCACTGGGAGGTTATTCCAGGTATCTACTACTCCTTACAGTGTCAGCCTTTACTGCTTCTGATGGAAGGTTATTCCAGGTATCTACTACTCCTTACAGTGTCAGCCCTTACTGCTTCCGCTGGAAGGTTATTCCAGGTATCTACTACTCCTTACAGTGTCGGCATTTACTGCTTCCACTGAGAGGTTATTCCAGGTATCTACTACTCCTTACAGTGTCGGCCTTTACTACTTCCACTGGAAGGTTATTCCAGGTATCTACTACTCCTTACAGTCGCGGCCTTTACTGCTTCCGCTGGAAGGTTGTTCCAGGTATCTACTACTCTTTACAGTGTCGGCCTTTACTGCTTCCACTGGAAGGTTATTCCAGGTATCTACTACTCCTTACAGTGTCGACCTTTACTGCTTCCGCTGGAAGGTTATTCCAGGTATCTACTACTCTTTACAGTGTCGGCCTTTACTGCTTCCGCTGGAAGGTTATTCCAGGTATCTGCTACTCTTTACGTTGTCGGCCCTTACTGCTTCCGCTGGAAGGTTATTCCAGGTATCTACTACTTTTTACAGTGTCGGCATTTACTGCTTCCACTGGGAGGTTATTCCAGGAATCTACTACTCCTTACAGTGTCAGCCTTTACTGCTTCCGCTGGAAGGTTATGCCAGGTATCTACTACTCTTTACAGTGTCGGCATTTACTTCTTCCACTGGGAGGTTATTCCAGGTATTTACTACTCCTTACAGTGTCAGCCTTTACTGCTTCTGATGGAAGGTTATTCCAGGTATCTACTACTCCTTACAGTGTCAGCCTTTACTGCTTCCGCTGGAAGGTTATTCCAGGTATCTACTACTCCTTACAGTGTCGGCATTTACTGCTTCCACTGATAGGTTATTCCAGGTATCTACTACTCCTTACACTGTCGGCCTTTACTACTTCCACTGGAAGGTTATTCCAGGTATCTACTACTCCTTACAGTCGCGGCCTTTACTGCTTCCGCTGGAAGGTTGTTCCAGGTATCTACTACTCTTTACAGATTCAGCCTTTACTGCTTCCGCTGGAAGGTTATTCCAGGTATCTACTACTCTTTACAGTGTCAGCCCTTACTGCTTCCACTGGGAGGTTATTCCAGGTATCTACTACTCCTTACAGCGTCGGTCTTTACTGCTTCCGCTGGAAGGTTATTCCAGGTATCTACTACTCTTTACAGTGTCGGCCTTTACTGCTTCCTCTGGAAGGTTATTCCTGGTATCTACTACTCCTTACAGTGTCAGCCTTTACTGCTTCCGCTGGAAGGTTATTCCAGGTATCTACTACTCCTTACAGTGTCAGCCTTTACTGCTTCCGCTGGAAGGTTATTCCAGGTATCTACTACTCCTTACAGTGTCGGCCTTTACTGCTTCCGCTGGAAGGTTATTCCGGGTATCTACTACTCTTTACAGTGTCAGTCTTTACTGCTTCCGCTGGAAGGTTATTCCAGGTATCTACTACTCCTTACAGTGTCAGCCTTTACTGCTTCCGCTGGAAGGTTATTCCAGGTATCTACTACTCCTTACAGTGTCAGCCTTTACTGCTTCCGCTGGATTGTTATTCCAGGTATCTACTACTCCTTACAGTGTCGGCCTTTACTGCTTCCGCTGGAAGGTTATTCCGGGTATCTACTACTCTTTACAGTGTCAGTCTTTACTGCTTCCGCTGGAAGGTTATTCCAGGTATCTACTACTCCTTACAGTGTCAGCCTTTACTGCTTCCGCTGGAAGGTTATTCCAGGTATCTACTACTCTTTACATTGTCAGCCTTTACTGCTTCCGCTGGAAGGTTATTCCAGGTATCTACTACTCCTTACAGTGTCAGCCTTTACTGCTTCTGCTGGAAGGTTATTCCAGGTATCTACTACTCTTTACAGTGTCAGTCTTTACTGCTTCCACTGATAGGTTATTCCAGGTATCTACTACTCTTTACAGTGTCAGCCTTTACTGCTTCCGCTGGGACTTTATTCCAGGTATCTACTACTCTTTACAGTGTCAGCCTTTACTGCTTCCACTGGAAGGTTATTCCAGGTATCTACTACTCTTTACAGTGTCAGCCTTTACTGCTTCCGCTGGGACTTTATTCCAGGTATCTACTACTCTTTACAGTGTCAGCCTTTACTGCTTCCGCTGGGAGGTTATTCCAGGTATCTACTACTCTTTACAGTGTCAGCCCTTACTGCTTCCACTGGAAGGTTATTCCGGGTATCTACTACTCCTTACAGTGTCGGCCTTTACTGCTTCCACTGGGAGGTTATTCCAGGTATCTACTACTCTTTACAGTGTCAGCCTTTACTGCTTCCGCTGGGACTTTATTCCAGGTATCTACTACTCTTTACAGTGTCAGCCTTTACTGCTTCCGCTGGAAGGTTATTCCAGGTATCTACTACTCCTTACAGTGTCAGCCTTTACTGCTTCCACTGGAAGGTTATTCCAGGTATCTACTACTCCTTACAGTGTCAGCCTTTACTGCTTCCGCTGGAAGGTTATTCCAGGTATCTACTACTCTTTACAGTGTCAGCTATTACCCCTTCCGCTGGAAGGTTATTCCAGGTATCTACTACTCTTTACAGGGTCAGCCTTTACTGCTTCCACTGGAAGGTTATTCCAAGTATCTACTACTCCTTACAGTGTCAGCCTTTACTGCTTCCGCTGGAAGGTTATTCCAGGTATCTACTACTCTTTACAGTGTCAGCCTTTACTGCTTCCGATGGGAGGTTATTCCAGGTATCTACTACTCATTACAGTGTCAGCCTTTACTGCTTCCGCTGGAAGGTTATTCCAGGTATCTACTACTCTTTACAGTGTCAGCCTTTACTGCTTCCGCTGGAAGGTTATTCCAGGTATCTACTACTCCTTACAGTGTCAGCCTTTACTGCTTCCGCTGGAAGGTTATTCCAGGTATCTACTACTCTTTACAGTGTCAGCCTTTACTGCTTCCGCTGGAAGGTTATTCCAGGTATCTACTACTCCTTACAGTGTCAGCCTTTACTGCTTCCGCTGGAAGGTTATTCCAGGTATCTACTACTCCTTACAGTGTCAGCCTTTACTGCTTCCGCTGGGAGGTTATTCCAGGTATCTACTACTCTTTACAGTGTCAGCCTTTACTGCTTCCGCTGGAAGGTTATTCCAGGTATCTACTACTCTTTACAGTGTCAGCCCTTACTGCTTCCACTGGAAGGTTATTCCAGGTATCTACTACTCTTTACAGTGTCAGCCTTTACTGCTTCTGATGGAAGGTTATTCCAGGTATCTACTACTCCTTACAGTGTCAGCCTTTACTGCTTCCGCTGGGAGGTTATTCCAGGTATCTACTACTCCTTACAGTTGTCAGCCTTTACTGCTTCCGCTGGAAGGTTATTCCAGGTATCTACTACTCCTTACAGTGTCAGCCCTTACTGCTTCCGCTGGAAGGTTATTCCAGGTATCTACTACTCCTTACAGTGTCAGCCCTTACTGCTTCTGATGGAAGGTTATCCCAGGTATCTACTACTCCTTACAGTGTCAGCCTTTACTGCTGCCGCTGGAAGGTTATTCCAGGTATCTACTACTCCTTACAGTGTCGGCCTTTACTGCTTCTGATGGAAGGTTATTCCAGGTATCTACTACTCTTTACAGTGTCAGCCCTTACTGCTTCCGCTGGAAGGTTAGTCCAGGTATCTACTACTCCTTACAGCGTCAGCCCTTACTGCTTCTGATGGAAGGTTATTCCAGGTATCTACTACTCTTTACAGTGTCAGCCCTTACTGCTTCCGCTGGAAGGTTATTCCAGGTATCTACTACTCCTTACAGCGTCAGCCTTTACTGCTTCTGATGGAAGGTTATTCCAGGTATCTACTACTCTTTACAGTGTCAGCCCTTACTGCTTCTGATGGAAGGTTATCCCAGGTATCTACTACTCCTTACAGTTTAAGCCTTGATGACCTCCTCTGGGAAGTTATTCCAGGTATCTACTACTCTTTACAGTTTAAGCCTTGATGACCTCCTCTGGGAAGTTATCCCAGGTATGTACTACTCTTTACAGTTTAAGCCTTGATGACCTCCTCTGGGAAGTTATTCCAGGTATCTACTACTCCTTACAGTGTCAGCCTTGATGACCTTCTCTGGGAAGTTATCCCAGGTATCTACTACTCCTTACAGTGTCAGCCTTGATGACCTCCTCTGGGAAGTTATCCCAGGTATGTACTACTCTTTACAGTTTAAGCCTTGATGACCTCCTCTGGGAAGTTATCCCAGGTATGTACTACTCCTTACAGTGTCAGCCTTGATGACCTCCTCTGGGAAGTTATCCCAGGTATCTACTACTCCTTACAGTGTCAGCCTTGATGACCTCCTCTGGGAAGTTATCCCAGGTATGTACTACTCTTTACAGTTTAAGCCTTGATGACCTCCTCTGGGAAGTTATCCCAGGTATGTACTACTCCTTACAGTGTCAGCCTTGATGACCTCCTCTGGGAAGTTATTCCAGGGATCTTCTCCACTTTACAGTGTTGGCATAAACCAGTGCATCATGTCTAGGGCATTAATGAAGTGAAATGTTTTTTTGGATCCGTTCTCTATATATCATCAGATTCAGAAGAAGTGACTTGCAGACCATGGGTTAATCCTGATTTGGTAATATCAGTTATATAAGTGACTCATCTTGTTAATAGAAGGCCCCCAGTAATGAACAGGCTGAGACAAGAATTCAAGATTTCGGCATCTCCATCATTATTACTCTCTCAACTGGAGTAGCCGTATATATAGTAACTTATTACATGTCCTGTGTGTGTATATATAGTAACTTATTACATGTCCTGTGTGTGTATATATAGTAACTTATTACATGCCCTGTGTGTATATATAGTAACTTATTACATGTCCTGTGTGTGTATATATAGTAACTTATTACATGCCCTGTGTGTATATATAGTAACTTATTACATGCCCTGTGTGTATATATAGTAACTTATTACATGTCCTGTGTGTATATATAGTAACTTATTACATGTCCTGTGTGTGTATATATAGTAACTTATTACATGCCCTGTGTGTATATATAGTAACTTATTACATGTCCTGTGTGTGTATATATAGTAACTTATTACATGCCCTGTGTGTATATATAGTAACTTATTACATGCCCTGTGTGTATATATAGTAACTTATTACATGTCCTGTGTGTATATATAGTAACTTATTACATGTCCTGTGTGTGTATATATAGTAACTTATTACATGTCCTGTGTGTGTATATATAGTAACTTATTACATGTCCTGTGTGTGTATATATAGTAACTTATTACATGTCCTGTGTGTGTATATATAGTAACTTATTACATGTCCTGTGTGTGTATATATAGTAACTTATTACATGCCCTGTGTGTATATATAGTAACTTATTACATGCCCTGTGTGTATATATAGTAACTTATTACATGCCCTGTGTGTATATATAGTAACTTATTACATGTCCTGTGTGTGTATATATAGTAACTTATTACATGTCCTGTGTGTGTATATATAGTAACTTATTACATGTCCTGTGTGTGTATATATAGTAACTTATTACATGTCCTGTGTGTGTATATATAGTAACTTATTACATGCCCTGTGTGTGTATATATAGTAACTTATTACATGCCCTGTGTGTGTATATATAGTAACTTATTACATGTCCTGTGTGTGTATATATAGTAACTTATTACATGCCCTGTGTGTGTATATATAGTAACTTATTACATGCCCTGTGTGTGTATATATAGTAACTTATTACATGTCCTGTGTGTGTATATAGTAACTTATTACATGCCCTGTGTGTGTATATATAGTAACTTATTACATGCCCTGTGTGTATATATATAGTAACTTATTACATGTCCTGTGTGTGTATATATAGTAACTTATTACATGCCCTGTGTGTGTATATATAGTAACTTATTACATGCCCTGTGTGTGTATATATAGTAACTTATTACATGTCCTGTGTGTGTATATAGTAACTTATTACATGCCCTGTGTGTATATATAGTAACTTATTACATGTCCTGTGTGTGTATATATAGTAACTTATTACATGCCCTGTGTGTATATATAGTAACTTATTGCATGCCCTGTGTGTGTATATATAGTAACTTATTACATGCCCTGTGTGTATATATAGTAACTTATTACATGTCCTGTGTGTGTATATATAGTAACTTATTACATGCCCTGTGTGTGTATATATAGTAACTTATTACATGCCCTGTGTGTATATATAGTAACTTATTACATGTCCTGTGTGTGTATATATAGTAACTTATTACATGTCCTGTGTGTGTATATATAGTAACTTATTACATGCCCTCTGTGTATATATAGTAACTTATTACATGCCCTGTGTGTATATATATAGTAACTTATTACATGTCCTGTGTGTGTATATATAGTAACTTATTACATGCCCTGTGTGTGTATATATAGTAACTTATTACATGTCCTGTGTGTATATATATAGTAACTTATTACATGCCCTGTGTGTATATATAGTAACTTATTACATGTCCTGTGTGTGTATATATAGTAACTTATTACATGCCCTGTGTGTATATATAGTAACTTATTACATGTCCTGTGTGTATATATATAGTAACTTATTACATGCCCTGTGTGTATATATAGTAACTTATTACATGTCCTGTGTGTGTATATATAGTAACTTATTACATGCCCTGTGTGTGTATATATAGTAACTTATTACATGCCCTGTGTGTGTATATATAGTAACTTATTACATGCCCTGTGTGTGTATATATAGTAACTTATTACATGCCCTGTGTGTATATATATAGTAACTTATTACATGCCCTCTGTGTATATATAGTAACTTATTACATGCCCTCTGTGTATATATAGTAACTTATTACATGCCCTCTGTGTATATATATAGTAACTTATTACATGTCCTGTGTGTGTATATATAGTAACTTATTACATGCCCTCTGTGTATATATAGTAACTTATTACATGCCCTGTGTGTATATATATAGTAACTTATTACATGTCCTGTGTGTGTATATATAGTAACTTATTACATGCCCTCTGTGTATATATAGTAACTTATTACATGCCCTGTGTGTATATATAGTAACTTATTACATGCCCTGTGTGTATATATAGTAACTTATTACATGTCCTGTGTGTATATATGGTAACTTATTACATGTCCTGTGTGTGTATATATAGTAACTTATTACATGTCCTGTGTGTGTATATATAGTAACTTATTACATGTCCTGTGTGTGTATATATAGTAACTTATTACATGTCCTGTGTGTGTATATATAGTAACTTATTACATGCCCTCTGTGTATATATAGTAACTTATTACATGTCCTGTGTGTGTATATATAGTAACTTATTACATGTCCTGTGTGTGTATATATAGTAACTTATTACATGTCCTGTGTGTGTATATATAGTAACTTATTACATGCCCTGTGTGTATATATAGTAACTTATTACATGCCCTGTGTGTATATATAGTAACTTATTACATGCCCTGTGTGTATATATAGTAACTTATTACATGTCCTGTGTGTGTATATATAGTAACTTATTACATGCCCTGTGTGTATATATAGTAACTTATTACATGCCCTGTGTGTATATATAGTAACTTATTACATGCCCTGTGTGTGTATATATAGTAACTTATTACATGTCCTGTGTGTGTATATATAGTAACTTATTACATGCCCTCTGTGTATATATAGTAACTTATTACATGTCCTGTGTGTGTATATATAGTAACTTATTACATGTCCTGTGTGTGTATATATAGTAACTTATTACATGTCCTGTGTGTATATATAGTAACTTATTACATGTCCTGTGTGTGTATATATAGTAACTTATTACATGTCCTGTGTGTGTATATATAGTAACTTATTACATGCCCTCTGTGTATATATAGTAACTTATTACATGTCCTGTGTGTGTATATATAGTAACTTATTACATGTCCTGTGTGTGTATATATAGTAACTTATTACATGTCCTGTGTGTGTATATATAGTAACTTATTACATGCCCTGTGTGTATATATAGTAACTTATTACATGCCCTGTGTGTATATATAGTAACTTATTACATGCCCTGTGTGTATATATAGTAACTTATTACATGTCCTGTGTGTGTATATATAGTAACTTATTACATGCCCTGTGTGTATATATAGTAACTTATTACATGCCCTGTGTGTATATATAGTAACTTATTACATGCCCTGTGTGTGTATATATAGTAACTTATTACATGTCCTGTGTGTGTATATATAGTAACTTATTACATGCCCTCTGTGTATATATAGTAACTTATTACATGTCCTGTGTGTGTATATATAGTAACTTATTACATGTCCTGTGTGTGTATATATAGTAACTTATTACATGTCCTGTGTGTGTATATATAGTAACTTATTACATGCCCTGTGTGTATATATAGTAACTTATTACATGCCCTGTGTGTATATATAGTAACTTATTACATGTCCTGTGTGTATATATAGTAACTTATTACATGCCCTGTGTGTATATATAGTAACTTATTACATGCCCTGTGTGTATATATAGTAACTTATTACATGTCCTGTGTGTGTATATATAGTAACTTATTACATGCCCTGTGTGTATATATAGTAACTTATTACATGCCCTGTGTGTATATATAGTAACTTATTACATGCCCTGTGTGTATATATAGTAACTTATTACATGCCCTGTGTGTATATATAGTAACTTATTACATGCCCTGTGTGTGTATATATAGTAACTTATTACATGTCCTGTGTGTATATATAGTAACTTATTACATGTCCTGTGTGTGTATATATAGTAACTTATTACATGCCCTGTGTGTATATATAGTAACTTATTACATGTCCTGTGTGTGTATATATAGTAACTTATTACATGCCCTGTGTGTATATATAGTAACTTATTACATGTCCTGTGTGTGTATATATAGTAACTTATTACATGCCCTGTGTGTATATATAGTAACTTATTACATGTCCTGTGTGTGTATATATAGTAACTTATTACATGCCCTGTGTGTATATATAGTAACTTATTACATGTCCTGTGTGTGTATATATAGTAACTTATTACATGCCCTGTGTGTATATATAGTAACTTATTACATGCCCTGTGTGTATATATAGTAACTTATTACATGTCCTGTGTGTATATATATAGTAACTTATTACATGCCCTCTGTGTATATATAGTAACTTATTACATGCCCTGTGTGTATATATAGTAACTTATTACATGTCCTGTGTGTATATATATAGTAACTTATTACATGCCCTCTGTGTATATATAGTAACTTATTACATGCCCTGTGTGTATATATAGTAACTTATTACATGTCCTGTGTGTGTATATATAGTAACTTATTACATGTCCTGTGTGTGTATATATAGTAACTTATTACATGCCCTGTGTGTGTATATATAGTAACTTATTACATGTCCTGTGTGTGTATATATAGTAACTTATTACATGTCCTGTGTGTATATATATAGTAACTTATTACATGCCCTCTGTGTATATATAGTAACTTATTACATGTCCTGTGTGTGTATATATAGTAACTTATTACATGCCCTGTGTGTGTATATATAGTAACTTATTACATGTCCTGTGTGTATATATAGTAACTTATTACATGTCCTGTGTGTATATATAATAACTTATTACATGCCCTGTGTGTATATATAGTAAATTATTACACATCCTGTGTGTATATAGTAACTTATTACACATCCTGTGTGTATATATAGTAACAAAATCTAACAAGTAAGCAGACATGCACACTGATAATAAAGTATATTTATTTGTAAATGTAGTAATGTAACGACAAACACAGTAGGTATAGATCGGAGAAATATAACAGTATGTATAGTGATACTGTAAAAATAGAGCAAAAAAAATAGAGAAAAACAGAAAAAAATATATAGGAAGCTACACAGAGCTATGTAGGCAAAGTGTATGAGCAGCACAGGAAAAAAGGTAGAAAAATAAAAATAGTAAACAGTAAAATAGTGCAAAAAAGTCGGAAAAATTGAAAAATGGACAAGAACAGAGCAAAAAAAACAAAGAAATGGAAATAATACAAAAATAGTAGGATGAAGTGGTAACAGAGGGCTCAAAAAAATAGCAAATGATGCAACATAAGTCTGATAGAAGGCCAACCACTGTAAGGAAAAACATATAATAACAAAAAAAGAGAATAATGTGGGACAATGTCCAAAGGTAAACCTCCTGCAAACAATAAATCAAAGGACCTGCATCAAAGGTAGCAACAAGGAAAAAAACATGGAAAAAAACACAATTGTGGGAAAAACAGAAAAAAATGTCCCAAAAACGGGGATATAGCAAAAGTTTATAGCAGAAAAAAAGTAACCACAATTGGAAAAATAATAATAATAGTAAGTGGGTAGTCCATCAGTCCACTACTATCGAAAAAAACCTTATGGATTTACCTTTGGACATTGTCCCACATTATTCTCTTTTTTTGTTATTATATGTTTTTCCTTACAGTGGTTGGCCTTCTATCAGACTTATGTTGCATCATTTGCTATTTTTTTGAGCCCTCTGTTACCACTCCATCCTACTATTTTTTATTATTTCCATTTCTTTGTTTTTTTTGCTCTGTTCTTGTCCATTTTTCAATTTTTCCGACTTTTTTGCACTATTTTACTGTTTACTATTTTTATTTTTCTACCTTTTTTCCTGTGCTGCTCATACACTTTGCCTACATAGCTCTGTGTAGCTTCCTATATATTTTTTTCTGTTTTTCTCTATTTTTTTTGCTCTATTTTTACAGTATCACTATACATACTGTTATTTCTCCGATCTATACCTACTGTGTTTGTCGTTACATTACTACATTTACAAATAAATATACCTTATTATCAGTGTGCATGTCTGCTTACTTGTTAGATTTTGTTTCCACATATATGCCCCTTAGGAGAGAGCATATTAGCAGTCCATTGCTTTGCACCTGTATCTACTATACACTCTAGGTTGGCAGTTCTCAAACCCCTTATCCTACTATACGTGTATATATAGTAACTTATTGCACATTCTGTATGTATATAGTAACTTATTGCACCTCCTGTGTGTATATAGTAACTTATTACACACCCTGTGTGCATTCAATAACTTATTACATGTGCTGTGTGTATATAGTAACTTATTACATGTCCTGTGTGTATATATAGTAACTTATTACATGTCCTGTCTGTATATATAGTAAGTTATTACACCTCCTGTGTGTGTGTGTATATAGTAACTAATTACACCTCCTTTGTGTATATATAGTACCTTATTACACATCCTGTGTGTATATACAGTAACTTTTTGCACGTCCTGTGTGTATACAGCGTGTATCCTGTGTGTATACAGCAACTTATTGCACCTCCTGTGTGTATATACAGTAACTAATTGCACCTCCTGTGTGTATATATAGTAACTTATTACACGTCCTGTATGTATACAGTAACTTATTGCACCTCCTGTGTGTATATATAGTAACTTATTATACGCCCTGTGTGTATATAGTAACTTATTACATGTCCTGTGTGTATATGGTAACTTATTACACCTCCTCTGTGTATATATATAGTAACTTATTACATGTCTTGTGTGTATACAGTAACTTTAATGCACCTCCTGTGTGTATATAGTTACTTATTACATGTCCTGTGTGTATATATAGTAACTTATTACATGTCCTGTGAGCTTTTCTTAATTGAGGGGCCCTGGCATTGTGCTGGTCCATGGCCCCTTGAGACCACTATTGTACAGGACAGCCTGCTAAACCCTGGTTGGGCATATTTAATTATACAAGGATGACCTGCAAGCAACAGGCTTGGAGAGACGGGCAGGACAGGCATGGAGAGACAGGCAGGACAGGCATGGAAAGACGGGCAGGACAGGCATGGAGAGACGGGCAGGACAGGCATGGAGAGACGGGCAGGACAGGCATGGAGAGACGGGCAGGACAGGCATGGAGAGACGGGCAGGGCAGGACAGGCATGGAGAGACGGGCAGGGCAGGCATGGAGAGACGGGCAGGACAGGCATGGAGAGACGGGCAGGACAGGCATGGAGAGACGGGCAGGACAGGCATGGAGAGACAGGCAGGGCAGGACAGGCATGGAGAGACGGGCAGGGCAGGACAGGCATGGAGAGACGGGCAGGGCAGGACAGGCATGGAGAGACGGGCAGGACAGGCATGGAGAGACGGGCAGGGCAGGACAGACATGGAGAGACGGGCAGGACAGGCATGGAGAGACGGGCAGGGCAGGACAGGCATGGAGAGACGGGCAGGGCAGGACAGGCATGGAGAGACGGGCAGGACAGGCATGGAGAGACGGGCAGGACAGGCATGGAGAGACGGGCAGGACAGGCATGGAGAGACGGGCAGGACAGGCATGGAGAGACGGGCAGGACAGGCATGGAGAGACGGGCAGGACAGGCATGGAGAGACGGGCAGGGCAGGACAGGCATGGAGAGACGGGCAGGACAGGCATGGAGAGACGGGCAGGACAGGCATGGAGAGACGGGCAGGACAGGCATGGAGAGACGGGCAGGACAGGCATGGAGAGACGGGCAGGACAGGCATGGAGAGACGGGCAGGACAGGCATGGAGAGAACGGCAGGACAGGCATGGAGAGACGGGCAGGACAGGCATGGAGAGACGGGCAGGACAGGCATGGAGAGACGGGCAGGACAGGCATGGAGAGACGGGCAGGACAGGCATGGAGAGACGGGCAGGACAGGCATGGAGAGACGGGCAGGACAGGCATGGAGAGACGGGCAGGACAGGACAGGCTTGGAGAGACGGGCAGGGCAGGACAGGCTTGGAGAGACGGGCAGGGCAGGACAGGCATGGAGAGACGGGCAGGACAGGCATGGAGAGACGGGCAGGACAGGCATGGAGAGACGGGCATTACAGGCATGGAGAGACAGGCAGGACAGGAAAGGCATGGAGAGACGGACAGGCATGGAGAGACAGGCAGGACAGGACAGGCATGGAGAGACAGGCAGGACAGGACAGGCATGGAGAGACAGGCAGGACAGGACAGGCATGGAGAGACAGGCAGGACAGGACAGGCATGGAGAGACAGGCAGGACAGGACAGGCATGGAGAGACAGGCAGGACAGGCATGGAGAGACGGACGGGACAGGCTCGGAGAGACGGACGGGACAGGCTCGGAGAGACGGACGGGACAGGCTCGGAGAGACGGACGGGGCAGGCTCGGAGAGGCGGACGGGGCAGGCTCGGAGAGGCGGACGGGGCAGGCTCGGAGAGGCGGACGGGGCAGGCTCGGAGAGGCGGACGGGGCAGGCTCGGAGAGACGGACGGGGCAGGCTCGGAGAGAGAGACGGGCGGGACAGGACAGGCTTGAAGAGAGAGAGACGGGCGGGACAGGACAGGCTTGGAGAGAGAGACGGGCAGGACAGGACAGGCTTGGAGAGAGAGACGGGCAGGACAGGACAGGCTTGGAGAGAGAGACGGGCAGGACAGGCTTGGAGAGAGAGACGGGCAGGACAGGCTTAGAGAGAGAGACGGGCAGGACAGGCTTAGAGAGAGAGAGACGGACAGGACAGGCTTAGAGAGAGAGAGACGGGCAGGACAGGCTTAGAGAGAGAGAGACGGACAGGACAGGCTTAGAGAGAGAGAGACGGACAGGACAGGCTTGGAGAGAGAGACGGGCAGGACAGGACAGGCTTGGAGAGAGAGACGGACAGGACAGGCTTAGAGAGAGAGAGACGGACAGGACAGGCTTGGAGAGAGAGACGGGCAGGACAGGACAGGCTTGGAGAGAGAGACGGACAGGACAGGCTTGGAGACAGAGACGGACAGGACAGGCTTGGAGAGAGAGACGGGCAGGACAGGACAGGCTTGGAGAGAGAGACGGACAGGACAGGCTTGGAGAGAGAGAGACGGACAGGACAGGCTTGGAGAGAGAGAGACGGACAGGACAGGCTTGGAGAGAGAGAGACGGACAGGACAGGCTTGGAGAGAGAGACGGGCAGGACAGGCTTGGAGAGAGAGAGACGGACAGGACAGGCTTGGAGAGAGAGACGGACAGGACAGGCTTGGAGAGAGAGAGACGGACAGGACAGGCTTGGAGATCAGATGGATCTTTGCTTTACATGATTGTTCCCTGTGGCTCCTGTATAACATGTATATTAATGTCTTCCTCTGGCAGGTATATGACAGACGGAGGTGTCAGTCTTTATACTCGGCGACTGAACAGACTTCCAGACAGCATGGCGTCCGTACGGGAAACTCGACAACGCAATGAATCCGCTGGCCAAGGAGACGCTGACAGGTGAGGGTCCAGCAGGTTCAATGTGTGGCCCCTGAAATATAAATATTTACCACAGTGACCACACCTTGTGACTCAGGTGTCTGGTGTTATCTGGTACACACAGGTAAAGGTGGAGCAGCTATGTGTGTAGAGCTTGTTCCTCACTCACAGGACACACGGCGTGCTTTCCATATAGTATGTGAATGATGCTATTCATATCGTGACTACACACTGTGCTTTCCATATAGTGTGTGAATGATGCTATTCATATCGTGACTACACACTGTGCTTTCCATATAGTGTGTGAATGATGCTATTCATATCGTGACTACACACTGTGCTTTCCATATAGTGTATGAATGATGCTATTCATATCGTGACTACACACTGTGCTTTCCATATAGTGTATGAATGATGCTATTCATATCGTGACTACACACTGTGCTTTCCATATAGTGTGTGAATGATGCTATTCATATCGTGACTACACACTGTGCTTTCCGTATAGTGTGTGAATGATGCTATTCATATCGTGACTACACACTGTGCTTTCCATATAGTGTGTGAATGATGCTATTCATATCGTGACTACACACTGTGCTTTCCGTATAGTGTGTGAATGATGCTATTCATATCGTGACTACACACTGTGCTTTCCATATAGTGTGTGAATGATGCTATTCATATCGTGACTACACACTGTGCTTTCCATATGTGAGTATGTGAATGATGCTATTCATATCGTGACTACACACTGTGCTTTCCGTATAGTGTGTGAATGATGCTATTCATATCGTGACTACACACTGTGCTTTCCATATAGTGTGTGAATGATGCTATTCATATCGTGACTACACACTGTGCTTTCCATATAGTGTGTGAATGATGCTATTCATATCGTGACTACACACTGTGCTTTCCATATAGTGTGTGAATGATGCTATTCATATCGTGACTACACACTGTGCTTTCCATATAGTGTGTGAATGATGCTATTCATATCGTGACTACACACTGTGCTTTCCATATAGTGTGTGAATGATGCTATTCATATCGTGACTACACACTGTGCTTTCCATATAGTGTGTGAATGATGCTATTCATATCGTGACTACACACTGTGCTTTCCATATAGTGTGTGAATGATGCTATTCATATCGTGACTACACACTGTGCTTTCCGTATAGTGTGTGAATGATGCTATTCATATCGTGACTACACACTGTGCTTTCCATATAGTGTGTGAATGATGCTATTCATATCGTGACTACACACTGTGCTTTCCATATAGTGTGTGAATGATGCTATTCATATCGTGACTACACACTGTGCTTTCCATATAGTGTGTGAATGATGCTATTCATATCGTGACTACACACTGTGCTTTCCGTATAGTGTGTGAATGATGCTATTCATATCGTGACTACACACTGTGCTTTCCATATAGTGTGTGAATGATGCTATTCATATCGTGACTACACACTGTGCTTTCCGTATAGTGTGTGAATGATGCTATTCATATCGTGAATACACACTGTGCTTTCCATATAGTGTGTGAATGATGCTATTCATATCGTGACTACACACTGTGCTTTCCATATGTGAGTATGTGAATGATGCTATTCATATCGTGACTACACACTGTGCTTTCCGTATAGTGTGTGAATGATGCTATTCATATCGTGACTACACACTGTGCTTTCCATATAGTGTGTGAATGATGCTATTCATATCGTGACTACACACTGTGCTTTCCATATAGTGTGTGAATGATGCTATTCATATCGTGACTACACACTGTGCTTTCCGTATAGTGTGTGAATGATGCTATTCATATCGTGACTACACACTGTGCTTTCCATATAGTGTGTGAATGATGCTATTCATATCGTGACTACACACTGTGCTTTCCATATAGTGTGTGAATGATGCTATTCATATCGTGACTACACACTGTGCTTTCCATATAGTGTGTGAATGATGCTATTCATATCGTGACTACACACTGTGCTTTCCATATAGTGTATGAATGATGCTATTCATATCGTGACTACACACTGTGCTTTCCATATAGTGTGTGAATGATGCTATTCATATCGTGACTACACACTGTGCTTTCCATATAGTGTGTGAATGATGCTATTCATATCGTGACTACACACTGTGCTTTCCGTATAGTGTGTGAATGATGCTATTCATATCGTGACTACACACTGTGCTTTCCATATAGTGTGTGAATGATGCTATTCATATCGTGACTACACACTGTGCTTTCCATATAGTGTATGAATGATGCTATTCATATCGTGACTACACACTGTGCTTTCCATATAGTGTATGAATGATGCTATTCATATCGTGACTACACACTGTGCTTTCCATATAGTGTGTGAATGATGCTATTCATATCGTGACTACACACTGTGCTTTCCATATAGTGTGTGAATGATGCTATTCATATCGTGACTACACACTGTGCTTTCCATATAGTGTGTGAATGATGCTATTCATATCGTGACTACACACTGTGCTTTCCGTATAGTGTGTGAATGATGCTATTCATATCGTGACTACACACTGTGCTTTCCATATAGTGTGTGAATGATGCTATTCATATCGTGACTACACACTGTGCTTTCCATATAGTGTGTGAATGATGCTATTCATATCGTGACTACACACTGTGCTTTCCGTATAGTGTGTGAATAATGCTATTCATATCATAACTACACACTGCTTTCCATATAGTGTATGAATGATGCTATTCATATCGTGACTACACACTGTGCTTTCCATATAGTGTGTGAATGATGCTATTCATATCGTGACTACACACTGTGCTTTCCATATAGTGTGTGAATGATGCTATTCATATCATAACTACACACTGCTTTCCATATAGTGTGTGAATGATGCTATTCATATCGTGACTACACACTGTGCTTTCCATATAGTGTATGAATGATGCTATTCATATCGTGACTACACACTGTGCTTTCCATATAGTGTGTGAATGATGCTATTCATATCGTGACTACACACTGTGCTTTCCATATAGTGTGTAAATGATGCTATTCATATCGTGACTACACACTGTGCTTTCCATATAGTGTGTGAATGATGCTATTCATATCGTGACTACACACTGTGCTTTCCATATGTGAGTATGTGAATGATGCTATTCATATCGTGACTACACACTGTGCTTTCCGTATAGTGTGTGAATGATGCTATTCATATCGTGACTACACACTGTGCTTTCCATATAGTGTATGAATGATGCTATTCATATCGTGACTACACACTGTGCTTTCCATATAGTGTGTGAATGATGCTATTCATATCGTGACTACACACTGTGCTTTCCATATGTGAGTATGTGAATGATGCTATTCATATCGTGACTACACACTGTGCTTTCCATATAGTGTATGAATGATGCTATTCATATCGTGACTACACACTGTGCTTTCCATATAGTGTGTGAATGATGATATTCATATCGTGACTACACACTGTGCTTTCCATATGTGAGTATGTGAATGATGCTATTCATATCGTGACTACACACTGTGCTTTCCA
Source organism: Pelodytes ibericus (assembly GCA_036172795.1). Taxonomy (NCBI): domain Eukaryota; kingdom Metazoa; phylum Chordata; class Amphibia; order Anura; family Pelodytidae; genus Pelodytes; species Pelodytes ibericus. The sequence continues at coordinate 1,336,906 of CM069863.1, read as the reverse complement.
TATAGTGTGTGAATGATGCTATTCATATCGTGACTACACACTGTGCTTTCCATATAGTGTGTGAATGATGCTATTCATATCGTGACTACACACTGTGCTTTCCATATAGTGTGTGAATGATGCTATTCATATCGTGACTACACACTGTGCTTTCCATATAGTATGTGAATGATGCTATTCATATCGTGACTACACACTGTGCTTTCCATATAGTGTGTGAATGATGCTATTCATATCGTGACTACACACTGTGCTTTCCATATGTGAGTATGTGAATGATGCTATTCATATCGTGACTACACACTGTGCTTTCCATATAGTGTGTGAATGATGATATTCATATCGTGACTACACACTGTGCTTTCCATATAGTGTATGAATGATGCTATTCATATCGTGACTACACACTGTGCTTTCCATATAGTGTGTGAATGATGCTATTCATTACGTGACTACACACTGTGCTTTCCATATAGTGTGTGAATGATGCTATTCATATCGTGACTACACACTGTGCTTTCCATATAGTGTGTGAATGATGCTATTCATATCGTGACTACACACTGTGCTTTCCATATAGTGTGTGAATGATGCTATTCATATCGTGACTACACACTGTGCTTTCCATATGTGAGTATGTGAATGATGCTATTCATATCGTGACTACACACTGTGCTTTCCGTATAGTGTGTGAATGATGCTATTCATATCGTGACTACACACTGTGCTTTCCGTATAGTGTGTGAATGATGCTATTCATATCGTGACTACACACTGTGCTTTCCGTATAGTGTGTGAATAATGCTATTCATATCATGACTACACACTGTGCTTTCCATATAGTGTGTGAATGATGCTATTCATATCGTGACTACACACTGTGCTTTCCATATAGTGTGTGAATGATGCTATTCATATCGTGACTACACACTGTGCTTTCCATATAGTGTATGAATGATGCTATTCATATCGTGACTACACACTGTGCTTTCCGTATAGTGTGTCAATTATGCTATTCATATCGTGACTACACACTGTGCTTTCCATATGTGAGTATGTGAATGATGCTATTCATATCGTGACTACACACTGTGCTTTCCGTATAGTGTGTGAATGATGCTATTCATATCGTGACTACACACTGTGCTTTCCGTATAGTGTGTAAATGATGCTATTCATATCGTGACTACACACTGTGCTTTCCGTATAGTGTGTGAATGATGCTATTCATATCGTGACTACACACTGTGCTTTCCATATAGTGTGTGAATGATGCTATTCATATCGTGACTACACACTGTGCTTTCCATATAGTGTGTGAATGATGCTATTCATATCGTGACTACACACTGTGCTTTCCATATAGTGTGTGAATGATGCTATTCATATCGTGACTACACACTGTGCTTTCCATATAGTGTGTGAATGATGCTATTCATATCGTGACTACACACTGTGCTTTCCATATAGTGTATGAATGATGCTATTCATATCGTGACTACACACTGTGCTTTCCATATAGTGTGTGAATGATGCTATTCATATCGTGACTACACACTGTGCTTTCCATATAGTGTATGAATGATGCTATTCATATCGTGACTACACACTGTGCTTTCCATATAGTGTGTGAATGATGCTATTCATATCGTGACTACACACTGTGCTTTCCGTATAGTGTGTGAATGATGCTATTCATATTGTGACTACACACTGTGCTTTCCATATAGTGTGTGAATGATGCTATTCATATCGTGACTACACACTGTGCTTTCCATATAGTGTGTGAATGATGCTATTCATATCGTGACTACACACTGTGCTTTCCGTATAGTGTGTGAATGATGCTATTCATATCCTGACTACACACTGTGCTTTCCGTATAGTGTGTGAATGATGCTATTCATATCGTGACTACACACTGTGCTTTCCATATAGTGTATGAATGATGCTATTCATATCGTGACTACACACTGTGCTTTCCATATAGTGTGTGAATGATGCTATTCATATCGTGACTACACACTGTGCTTTCCATATAGTGTGTGAATGATGCTATTCATTACGTGACTACACACTGTGCTTTCCATATAGTGTATGAATGATGCTATTCATATCGTGACTACACACTGTGCTTTCCATATAGTGTGTGAATGATGCTATTCATATCGTGACTACACACTGTGCTTTCCATATAGTGTATGAATGATGCTATTCATATCGTGACTACACACTGTGCTTTCCGTATAGTGTGTGAATGATGCTATTCATATCGTGACTACACACTGTGCTTTCCATATAGTGTATGAATGATGCTATTCATATCGTGACTACACACTGTGCTTTCCATATAGTGTGTGAATGATGCTATTCATATCGTGACTACACACTGTGCTTTCCATATAGTGTGTGAATGATGCTATTCATTACGTGACTACACACTGTGCTTTCCATATAGTGTATGAATGATGCTATTCATATCGTGACTACACACTGTGCTTTCCATATAGTGTGTGAATGATGCTATTCATTACGTGACTACACACTGTGCTTTCCATATAGTGTGTGAATGATGCTATTCATATCGTGACTACACACTGTGCTTTCCATATAGTGTATGAATGATGCTATTCATATCGTGACTACACACTGTGCTTTCCATATAGTGTATGAATGATGCTATTCATATCGTGACTACACACTGTGCTTTCCATATAGTGTGTGAATGATGCTATTCATATCGTGACTACACACTGTGCTTTCCATATAGTGTGTGAATGATGATATTCATATCGTGACTACACACTGTGCTTTCCGTATAGTGTGTGAATGATGCTATTCATATCGTGACTACACACTGTGCTTTCCATATAGTGTGTGAATGATGCTATTCATATCGTGACTACACACTGTGCTTTCCATATAGTGTATGAATGATGCTATTCATATCGTGACTACACACTGTGCTTTCCATATAGTGTGTGAATGATGCTATTCATATCGTGACTACACACTGTGCTTTCCATATAGTGTGTGAATGATGCTATTCATATCGTGACTACACACTGTGCTTTCCATATAGTGTGTGAATGATGCTATTCATATCGTGACTACACACTGTGCTTTCCATATAGTGTATGAATGATGCTATTCATATCGTGACTACACACTGTGCTTTCCATATAGTGTGTGAATGATGCTATTCATTACGTGACTACACACTGTGCTTTCCATATAGTGTGTGAATGATGCTATTCATATCGTGACTACACACTGTGCTTTCCATATAGTGTATGAATGATGCTATTCATATCGTGACTACACACTGTGCTTTCCATATAGTGTATGAATGATGCTAATATATCTAAAGCACTGGAACATAGACTCAGAGATGTGTCATACTTATATAAAATGCTCAGTATGAACAATAAGGAACCTTTGTGCCGGTATAGATGGCAGGAAGATATAAGTGAACCGATAGATGATGACAAGTGATCAGAAATATTAGAAGACACATCTAGTGCCAACATTATTATACAAGACGTATGCTGACGCCAATGAAAACTGCTTTAGAGGCTGTGTAGAAAGAGGAGACAACATCCATATATGGTGGAAATGCCCCCCCCCCCCCCCCCCAAAAAAGCATATGGGGTATTGTGTGTATAGTGTGTGTGGGGGGGGGTACTGTGTATTGTCTGTGGCGAATGTGGGTATAGTGTGTGGGTATTGTGGGCATGGTGTGAGTGGGTATGGTGTGTGTGTGGGGGTATTGTGGCTACTGTGGGTATAGTATGTGTGTGGCTACTGTGGGTATAGTGTGTGGGTAGTGTGGGTATAGTGTCTGTAGGTATAGTGTGTGTATGTGGGTAAAGTGTGTGTAGGTATAGTGTGTGTGTGTGTGTGTAGCTGTAGTGTGTATGTGGGTATAGTGTGTGTGTGGGTATTACGTGGCTATAGTGTGTGTAGGTATAGTGTGTGTGTGTGTGTGTGTAGCTGTAGTGTGTATGTGGGTATAGTGTGTGTGTGGGTATTACGTGGCTATAGTGTGGGGGGGTTATTGTGTGTGCGTATAGTGTGTGTGTGGGGTGGGTATTGTGTGTAGGTATAGTGTGTGTGTGTGTGGGTATAGTGTGTGTGTGTGTGTGTGGGTATAGTGTGTGTGTGTGTGTGTGGGTATAGTGTGTGTGGGTATAGTGTGTGTGTGGGGGGGGTATGTGTGTGTGGGTATAGTGTGTGTGTGTGTGGGGGTATAGTGTGTGTGTGTGTGGGTATACTGTGTGTGTGTGTGTGTGTGTGTATGTGTTTTGGTATAGTCTGTGAGTGTGTGTATGTGTTTGGGTATAGTGTGTGTGTAGGTGTGTGTGTGTGTGTGGGTATGGTGTGTGTGTGTGTGTGTGTGTGTGGGT
>CM069863.1:1327500-1330000 GCA_036172795.1 Pelodytes ibericus | reverse complement strand
GTGTGTGTGTGTGGGTATAGTGTGTGTATGTGTGTGGGTATAGTGTGTGTGGGTATAGTGTGTGTATGTGTGTGGGTATAGTGTGTGTATGTGTGTGGGTATAGTGTGTATGTGTGTGGGTATAGTGTGTCTGGGTATAGTGTGTGTGTGGGGGGGGGTATAGTGTGTGTGTGTGTGTGTGTGGGGGGGGGGGGTATAGTGTGGGGGGGGTATAGTGTGTGTGTGTGTGGTGGGTGGTATAGTGTGTGTGTGGGGGGGGGTATAGTGTGTGTGGGGGGGGTATAGTGTGTGTGTGGGGGGTATAGTGTGTGTGTGTGGGGGGGTATAGTGTGTGTGTGTGGGGTGGTATAGTGTGTGTGTGTGGGGGGTATAATGTGTGTGTGTGTGGGGGGGTAGAATGTGTGTGGGGTTATAGTGTCTGTGGGGGTATAATGGTTGCGGGGGTATAGTGTGTGTGTGTGTGGGTATAGTGTGTGTGTGGGTATAGTGTGTGTGTGTGTGTGTGTGTGGGTATAGTGGGTGTGTGTGTGTGGGTATACTGTGTGGGTGTGTGTGTGTGTGTGTATGTGTTTTGGTATAGTCTGTGTGTGTGTATGTGTTTGGGTATAGTGTGTGTGTATGTGGGTATGGTGTGTGTGTGTGTGTGTTGGTATGGTGTGTGTGTTGGTATGGTGTGTGTGGGTATGTGTGTGGGTATAGTGTGTGTATGTGTGTGGGTATAGTGTGTGTGGGTATAGTGTGTGTGTGTATGTGTGTGGGTATAGTGTGTGTGGGTATAGTGTGTGTGTGTGTGTGGGTATAGTGTGTGTATGTGTGTGGGTATAGTGTGTGTGGGTATAGTGTGTGTATGTGTGTGGGTATAGTGTGTATGTGTGTGGGTATAGTGTGTCTGGGTATAGTGTGTGTGTGGGGGGGTATAGTGTGTGTGTGTGTGGGGGGGGGGGTATAGTGTGGGGGGGGGGTATAGTGTGTGTGTGTGTGTGGTGGGTGGTATAGTGTGTGTGTGGGGGGGGGTATAGTGTGTGTGGGGGGGGTATAGTGTGTGGGGGGGGGTATAGTGTGTGTGTGTGGGGGGGTATAGTGTGTGTGTGTGGGGTGGTATAGTGTGTGTGTGTGGGGGGTATAATGTGTGTGTGTGGGGGGGGGTAGAATGTGTGTGGGGGTATAGTGTCTGTGGGGGTATAATGGTTGCGGGGGTATAGTGTGTGTGGGGGGGTATAGTGTGTGGGGGGGGTATAGTGTGTGTGTGTGTGGGTATAGTGTGTGTGGGGGTATAGTATGTGGGGGGGTATAGTGTGTGTGTGTGTGTGTGTGTGTGGATATAGTGTGTGGGTATAGTGTGTGGGGGCTTATAGTGTGTGTGTGTGTGTGTGTGTGTGTGTGTGTGGGTATAGTGTGTGTGGGGGTATAGTTTGTGTGTTTGGTTATAGTGTGTGCGGGGGTATGTGGGTATAGTGTGTGTGTGTGTATAGTGTGTGTGGGGGGGTATAGTGTGTGTGTGTGGGGGTATAGTGTGTGTGGGGGGGGTATAGTGTGTGTGTGTGGGTATAGTGTGTGTGGGGGGGTATAGTGTGTGTGTGGGGGGGTATAGTGTGTGTATAGTGTGTGTGTATGTGTGTATAGTGTGTGCGGGGGTATAGTTTGTGTGTGTGGGTATAGTGTGTGTGTGTGTGTATAGTGTGGGGTGGGTATAGTGTGGGGGGGGGTATAGTGTGTGTGTGTATAGTGTGTGTGTGGGTATAGTGTGTGTGTGTGTGTGTGTATAGTGTGTGTGTGGGTATAGTGTGTGTGTGTGTGTGTGTGTGTGTGTGTGGGTATAGTGTGTGTGTGGGTATAGTGTGTGTGTGTGTGGGTATAGTGTGTGTGTGTGTGCGTATAGTGTGTGTGTGGGTATAGTGTGTGTGTGGGTATAGTGTGTGTGTGTGTGTGTGGGTATAGTGTGTGTGTGTGTGTGGGTATAGTGTGTGTGTGGGTATAGTGTGTGGGTATAGTGTGTGTGTGGGTATAGTGTGTGGGTATAGTGTGTGTGTGGGTATAGTGTGTGTGTGTGTGTGTGGGTATAGTGTGTGGGTATAGTGTGTGTGTGTGTATATGTGTTTTGGTATAGTCTGTGTGTGTGTATGTGTTTGGGTACAGTGTGTGTGTATGTGGGTATGGTGTGTGTGTGTGTGTTGGTATGGTGTGTGTGTTGGTATGGTGTGTGTGTGGGTATAGTGTGTGAATGTGTGTGGGTATAGTGTGTGTATGTGTGTGGGTATAGTGTGTGTGTGTATGTGTGTGGGTATAGTGTGTGTGGGTATAGTGTGTGTGGGTATAGTGTGTGTGTGGGTATAGTGTGTGTGTGTATGTGTGTGGGTATAGTGTGTGTGTGTATGTGTGTGGGTATAGTGTGTGTGTGTATATGTGATGGTATAGTGTGTGTGTGGGTATAGTGTGGGTATAGTGTGTGTGTGGGTATAGTGTGTGTATGTGTTTGGGTATAGTGTGTGTATGTGTGTGG